>PVJL010003911.1:0-83656 GCA_004026885.1 Lyroderma lyra
ACACACACACACACACACTATACACACACACACACTACACACACACACTACACACACACACACACTATACACATATGACACCTCATATACATACAGAAGTATGTGATCCCATATGTACTCATATGTAGATACATAATATGCGTATATATTCCAGATGATTACATAGTAGCAAATGACCTTAATGTGACCGCAGCTGGGAAGACACTGTGGAAGCTTACCCTCCCCCACCGTCCTCACTTGTAAGTAAGCCGGGACCCCAGGGCCTGTTCCGTAGATGGCACTTTCGTCTGAGACGCCAGCACCCGGGCTGTAACTTATTTTCACCAGGTAATTAGCTGGTAGGTTATTTTTCCCTTCCAGGCTGTCATTTTTTGAAATCAAAGGGTGTCTCTTTCATTTCCATGTCCCACGTGACCAGCAAAGTACTAGGTACCGTGAAGGGAATATAGACTTTAATTGATAGATAAAAGGGAGAAAGAAAGAGAGGAAAAGAGGGAAGCAGGATAGAAAGTTCTAGGTCCACGAGATACAAATCTAACTCTCCACTGGTCCCTGGACTGGGATCGAATGTGACCCCTGAGGAAGAGCAACAATACTCCGGGAAGTTTCCAGTAATTCCAGAATTTCCTTCAGTCTCTGGTGACCCAGTGGGAGAAGAAAGAAGACATGACGGCAGGCCGACGAGCTCCCTCGTGGAGTGGAGGGACCTGGGCTGACCGGGGGAAAGAAGGGTCTTCTCCCTGCCAGCACCCAGCCGGCCCCCGCCCTGCTGGTCGGCGGACTAATCGCCGGACCCCCACCTCCCTGGATTCACGTTTCTCTCCTGACCGGCTCTTTAGGTTTGGAGAACCGATCGTGCAAATGTGTAACACAGACTCCAAAACAAATTGTCACCAAGTTGTCTAGTTCCATGTGAGGGAAAATGTCCTCTCTGAACGAGTTAATACCTGCCTTGCTCAAGAGTCATCACTTACGAAGCTATGTAAGAAACAAAACCAGAAAGTAGGCCTGCGGGTACCAGATGGCGTTGGCGATGGGGGGCAGGGGATGTACCATGTGTGTCAGACGTAAATTTGATCAAGGACCCTGAAATGGTGACGCGACTCAAGTGCATCGGACGTCATGGTCATGAGAGCCACCAGGGTCGGGTGGCTGCTGTCAGGAGGGGTTTCAGTCACCCCAAAGTATGGTCTTGTGCTTCACCCAAGTAGCTATGGCAGCACAGAGCTGAGGTAAAAACTCTTAGGTCCCTGTTTGATGCGATTTTCTTTCAGGACCACTGACGAGAGAACCTAGTAGAAGGGCCTGGACTCCCGCACCCTACCCGGTGCACGCCGGCCTTCTGTGCGTCTGGTCAGCCACCTGGCGCACCGGGGCCGTGCGGCCGCGGGAGGGGGCTCGCCCGCTGCACTAGTTCGGTTTCTCCCGAATGCTGGCTGATTGTATGCACCAGACACGATGCTGGGAGCTCTGAGAGACACATAAAGAAAGAAAATATCTAAATTGCATTTTCTCAAGTTCTCAGGATACAATATGTATCCGTAAGGAAGGGTAACACACTTCTGCTCCATGTATACGGAAATCGACGCCAATTACAACACGGACCGGACCTGCGCACTGCAGCGCGTCAGGATGAACGCACAAAGGAGTCCAAAGGCAGGGGCTACAGTTTCCAGTTTAGAAATGTAAATTCAAGTTCATGTTAAACGTGACATTTGAGTGAGAGGGAAGGAAGAATTTGCATTATAACTTAATAAAAAAAAGAAAAAGAAATATTCCGGACACCGAGAACACACGGAAAAATCTCACTTTCAATACAGAACAGCTTACAGTTCAGTACGACTCGGGACTGTGCCGCATAAAGGCAAGTGATGAGAGAAGCGTTTAAACGGGCGCGGGGTCCCGAGCAGGAACGAGGGGCTGACACTCGGGGACGGCATCTACCGGCCGCGGGGTCCCGAGCAGGAACGAGGGGCTGACACTCGGGGACGGCATCTACCGGCCGCGGGGTCCCGAGCAGGAACGAGGGGCTGACACTCGGGGACGGCATCTACCGGCCGCGGGCACAGTGAGTCCCGCCTCGTACGTGCTGGTCTCCGGGACGCGAAGCGGCGGCGCGCTGGGGAAGGGGGCTTAGCGCCGGGAGGCCGAGGCAGAGCGGCCCCTGGGAGGCCCTGGCGGCTTCCCAGAGGTTCTGGAAGGCCGGAGGGGGCGGAGTTCGTAGATGAAGCAGAAGAAATGATGTCTAACGCGGGGGCCGTAACGTAACGACCACCGTGAGCACACTGCCCCCCCAAACGATTCTTCTGAGACGCAACGAATTCTGTCAGAAGACGTGTCACGTTCCTGAGAGACGGAAGGCTGCATCGGGCCACCGAGACACGTGATACGGGGTCATATTTGATTTTTATTTCTGAAAGGAACTTTTGCTTTTGAACAGGGACTTAAACGCCCCGCTTGCGCGGCTCTGTCGTGCGGCTCTCCGACTCGGGGAAGCGGGCGCCGCTCTGCAGAGGTTGCCCCCCGCTCGGAGAGGGTATGGGAGGAGAAAGTTTGACTTCCCCCCTTCGTGTTAAAACTCTAAACCTCAAAACTGTGCCGAAAGGATTCCCGGACAAAGATACGACCCAGGAAATTGTACGGAGTCTGTTGTCCACGCCCGGGTCTGCCGACTCGGCTGCTCACAGCGGGCGAAGAGCCCGTCCGGGTAGCGGCGACCCTGGGCCCCGGGAAGGCGCGCAGAACCTCGTGCCCCCGTGTGCGCGCACAGGCTCCTTGTCCCCACACTGCCGTCCAACCCCGCGAGCCCGCACGCGGCCCCGACCCCCGGTCCCTCCCCGCAGGTGTCTCCTAGGAACTGCTCCCCTCCTGGGCTGGGCTTCCCTGAAGTACCGGTCTCCATCGTGAGTCTCTGGTTCCCCCAGACTTCCGCGGCCACGAGGGCCAGCTAGGAGGCGAGCCCGGCGGTCCTAGTGCTTAGGACGCAAAGCAAACGAGAGCGAGAGAGAGGAGGTCCTCCAGGACGCTGAGCCTGGTTGTTGCTGGGGGAGGGAGGAGGGTGCACACCATGTGGGGTGCGTGTGTGTGCGTGCTGTGGGAGCCACAGAAGAATTCAAAGGCATAAACTGAAAAAGTCAAATAAAGTAGTTTAAAAATTCGTAAGAGCGATTTAGAAAACACAAGGCGGTGCAGGCAGTAGCGATACGACTCAGTGGTCAAGTTCACAGGGTTTAGAGTCTGCAGCCCGGGAACCCTGTTCTAGTCCTTATGACAGCGAAGTGCGACAAGTCACGTCACCTAACAGTCCTGCTTCTTTCGCCAGCACATAGCTAAGAGGATACTATTACTTCGCACGTTTGTTTGGGAGGAGGAGTCAATGGGATACGACTCGTTTTTCTCTTGAAGACACTGGCTCACACCTCTTAAGCGTCCAGCGTCCCGAGGGCTCGGCTTTGTCATGGGGGTGACTCGGGTGTCCCCTGTCGTCTCCGCTTCCTCCCTCTCGGCTTCCTCTCCAGGTGAAGGACTGGCTTCACAAATAGCCTCCCGCCCAGGAGAAGCGGGGAAGACAGGCAGGGCACCATCCAACACAGCAAAGATAATTAGCCCCTAAGGGATTTCCCCTCCACAACTAAATTACTTGACCGAGTGGTACGATATTATTTTTCCTTTAGAAAAACAATTCACCACAGATGCTCATTGGAAATATAAGAATACATTTTATACAATTTGTATTTTAAAATCAAATCTGTCTACGTGTAGCCGGCCCCTGCCCAGCAGCCTGCTGTGTGCACACTGACCACGCACACGTCTTCAACGAGCTGCCTGGAGTTTCCACTCCGGCTCACCCGCACGCCGTGTCACGCACGCCCTATGCATTTGTCCGTGGGCTGCGGGCTGCGGGAGCTGCAAGAAAAGCCTAATTTCAGCACTTCCTTCTTTCCATCTGTCCCACCAGCTCCTGCCTCTCTTTTTATAGCTGCCTTCCTTCCCGCCACATACCGAATCAAGTTCAAAAACACTGCCTGTTAGGGCCATCCTCATCTCTTCCAACACAGTTGCAAGCACATGAATACATGTACTGACTAGTGCATGAGGTTGTTTTCTGTCGTTTTGTAGCTGTGAGGGTATATTCTACGTTCCTGTTGCTACCCCTCATTTTCTCTCTTAACACGATGTGACGTGTCCCCAACCTCTGGGTCAGCTGGTTTAGGTCCAATGCATTGTTTGTAATGATCGTCTACTCTCCCATTGTCGGAAAGGCCACCTTTATCAGACAATGTTAAAGGACACTCTGAGAATAACGCCGTGATACACATTTTTAGAGGTACCATCCATGTGTGCTGGCCTGCTTTTTCTATGGAAGTATTGATCTGAGAGGATCTGGATAATATAAAATGACTGTTCCACGTATTTAAAATTAGGAAGACTTTTGTGGAAAACGATTCTGGCTGCACCGGGAGACGCAGCGAGCACAGGAGGAGACGCTGGTTCGGTAAGTAGTGCTCAGCTTCAGGACCACACGTGAGCAAAAGCCAACCGAAGGGCTCACCCTCATGCTTGGTGCTTGCTTGGTTAGAATCGCGATGAAATACTCAACTTGAAAACGTGGGGAGCAGAGAATTCCCCCTCTTTCTCTCTCGGGTCTTAGGGCTAGCCCAATAATTAAAATGACAACAGGAGAAAATAAAATGTAACGTGTGTGCACGGGGCATTCGCATCAACACAACTTCCAAAGACAGTAAGGCAGAAGGACTGAGGGGACGGAGGCCATGAAAGGACAGCAAGGCAATGCACAGGAGATGGAAGGACCTCGCGTTCAGCAGACAGGGTTTGCTGTGCCATCCATAGTCAATGGGCTGCAGAGAGGACTTGGGTCAAAGAGGCGTCACGAGTTTCTCCCGTGTCATACCCACGTGGGTTCATGCTATACTCTGGTTGTCCGCAGGGATCGCTCTCTTTTGTTCTCTTCGGTTGCATTTTTACTTTGGCTAAATGGTAGCCTTTGGCGTTTCTGGCAATATATTGGGCCTCAGTGACTTTGCCCTTGTGCCTGAAAAGTCATAAAGTTGAAGACGTGTCACTGAATTAGGCCATGTAGGCCATCGTTTACAGGTTCCAGGTATTAGGACACGGGGATCTTTGGGGCTGTTACTCAGCCTATCACAGGGCCTAACTATGAGACTGGATAGAGAGAATTCCAAACAAAATTATTTGCAAGTACTGGAACAAGCCAAGTCTCCCACGTACAGAAGAAAATAAAGGAAAAAACACCCATGCCCGGCATGTCACTAAGTATACATAATGTATTATATTTAAGTGCCATTTAGACCATTTAGTTGTGTCAGTGTTATGCACGTCAGATTCCAAAGCCAAAGTTCTAAATTCTTACTTCCAATCACCTCTCTGATGGAACTGATAGAATGAGCTGTTCTTGAACTACGAAGCACTGCAAGGCACTGGGACGCACGCAGTTATGTGACGCCGATCTGAATGTACACAAAGGCATAACCTTAACAAAGATAGATTTAAATCAGCATGGGCACTGACCCCTGAGGAAGCATGAACAAAGAACAGTTCGTAGTGCTCTAGTCCCTCTCATGCCCAGTCATAACGAATGGCATCCACCCAGCGGGATCTGGGGTGTACTTGTCCCCATGCCCCCAGGAGCCCTTCCCATGTCCACTCTAATGCCAAGTCCTGCACAGTTTTCTTCCTGATCACTTCCAGCATTCGGTTGCACCCACGTGAGCTGCCACGCTTCTAGTTAAATCACCATCGTTTCCCACCCAGACAGTGAAAAGCATTCTGCCTGGGCTATACCCTTTGTAGCTCAGTCAGGCGGAGCTTCCACAAGTTCAAATGTCATAGAGCACCTCCCTGTGACCTTCGCTCTTAAACACCCCAATATTAAACATGTTCCAACAGGCCCTCAGGGACCTGGCCCTGGACTACATTAGGGGCGTCATGATGTGTGCAACTGTCCTTATTTTTGTGATCTAGCCCTTCACCTTGACCTTCTGCCCTTCACTTGCTCTTCCTGGAATGCCTTTTCTCTCTTTCTCTAGTTAATGCCTCCTCTTCCTCGAGAACTTAGCTCAGTCGTCACTCCTCAGGGATACCACTCCTCTAGTCCTGGACTTGCCCAGAGTAGCCTCAAGTACTAATCTTCTCTCATTGATAGCAGTATTGATGACTGCACTGAAAGAATCTATTGTGTAATTAGTAGTTTAATTTATTATACAAATATTAGGCTGCAAGGTGCATGATAGAAAACCTACCACCATTTTATTTCAGAATTTTGTCTTCAGTGCCTCACACATATTTGATGAAGAATAAATATTTTTTCAAAGATCATATAGCTCAAATGATAATTAAAACTGTGCTAAGTAGAGTGAGAGATAAATAAGTAAAACATTTCTAGTCAGACAAATAATTGTTATTTGACGCTTAAGGGTGAAAAGTCAAATAGATCTACTTAGAAAATAAGGAAAGGAGAAATCTTGCTCATAGACACCGCACACGGGAATGCCATGGCCTGAAGGGGACAGGGGAAGGAGAAAATCAGGGAGCACGACTGCACTCAAGTTTGTCACCGTACACAGGCATGACTTTGAGGCTCGAGCTTGGATAATCATGAAGACCTCCTGCTCCAGAGGTTCCTTTAGCCAGTAACTTTTTAAACAGTCAATTCCTGTAGAATATAAAAAGATTTGAACTAAAAAAAAAATTACATTTCTTGTACAAACTTTCATTTAAGATAAGGGATTGAGAAAGAAAAAACTGATTGGACTGAAGGGAAGTGGCCATGCAGTGGCACAGGTGGGGCCAGGTACAGCTTAAAGCCAGTCGTGACGCCTCTCTAAAATTGTCAGGCAGCTTGTAAGATGGGACTGAGTTCTAAAATTAATGGTTTATAAACCTATCATTGAGTTAAATGAAACATCTACTAGTGAAATTAAAGCAGTTATTTCCTGATCTCTTCTGAGCTTATTCACCAAAGGAACAGTTGAATGCACTTCTAATCAAGTACAAATTCAAATGCAAAATGATCATTTAGTCCTTTAAAAAAAAAGTAGTGGGCTCCCCAAATGTACCATTATTGTCTCACTTAGGTGTCAGCACAGAAAATACTGGCAAGGTTTGCTGCTGAGTTTCTTTTGGTTAAATTTTTTAATGGTCATAGTTAAAGATATAAAATCGAACATGTTTAAATGTCACAGAGAGTTACATCTTTGAAAAAAAAAAGTTTCTCTAAACCTTAGTAGGTCGATTGATGAGAGAATTAAAGATAAACTTCATTTTTTCTAATTGACTCTTTTTGATAATATATGTCCAGAGGCATAAATGGGGGGGAGTACTGAATAGTAAGCCAGCTTTCACACCTACTCTACAGTGCTGTAGAGACACTATTTAAAACCACTTGTGATAAAGATGTTTCTAAGAACAATGAAAAACAAGTCAATGACAATGATTATTTTGAGGCTGCCTACTGTTATCTATAAAGAAATTACTGGAAAAAAAAGAAACAAAGAAACAAGAAAGAAAATACCAAAATTGAAAGCTGTAATTAGCATAAATTATGAAATGTTAAAACTATCAAAAGGCAAAATAAAATACAGTAATATTGTTCCTATATTACAATTTATAGCCTTAGAGCAAAAGCTATAATTTTATCATTTCAACTCTAATCTCAAATTTAAATCACAGATGTTATGATAATAATTATAATAATCACCATTCCCTTTCATAATGTTTATACAAAAATATTAACCTAAATAATTTTATAGTGAAGAAATTATGGTATTTTTATTTTCATGATTCTAAGATTATAAACACAGAAATCAAGTGTAAGAATTAAAATTAAAAATTATTTAGAGGAGGAGCAAGAATATTAAATTAGAAAAATGAAGAAAATCACCTGCATACCTTGTTTTAAATTTGTAATAAAGCACCAAGGTTGCAGATTTAGCATATGAAGTTGCTATTTTTTTGTATGAACGTACATATAAATTACATGCATATTATAAATAAGTATACATGTTGTAACAAAAACATAATTTTATTAATAATAAAAATAGCACATTTCAACATGAAAAACGTGCATATCAAAGTTGATACAGATACTCCCTATTAAGTCAAAAAAATTCTGTTAAACTGAAGAGCTTCATCTCTAGAGGAGAAAGCTGCAAGTCAACAATGATGAAAAAGAATAAATCATTTGCTAGGATACTCATTCCACATAATGTTCACTTTCAAAAAACAGAGATACTCCAGTAGCATTGTCAAGGGCTGTGACCTTCACCTCTATATATTTAATGTGCTCATAATTACTTTAATAGCAAGATCTGTGTTGAATATAATGAATGTAGGTACAAAAAATGGGCTTGATTTTATAGAATTTTGAAATCATAAACTTGGTTCCATAGCACTTAATTTTACTCTTAAGTAAGGCTGGTCTTGGCAGTCTCTCTGTCTCTGTCTCTCTTTTTCCAAGTATATATAGAGGGTACCAAAAAAGTATATGCATTTTAAGAAAAGAATAAAACTATATTAAAATGGTAATACTCAATATATACCAATAACAAAAGATGAATACAAGTCACATTTGACTTCTGCAATTACAAGAGGTGCTCAAAGTGGTCACGATCAGTATTTATGTAATACATAGATAACATCTCTTAAAATGTACATACATTTTTTTGGTACCCCTGGTATATATATAATGAAGTACACTTGATTATTAATGTTTAACCAAACTTGAAGTACATTTGATTATTAATATTTAGCCAAGTGTACAGTCCTTGAAATTCAATGTGCATGAGAGTTTGCATAGCTCGCAGTGTTACCCAATTACGAAGCATGACAGTTTGTTCAGAATGGAGTATACAAATTCATACTGACAATGATTTGTTAAGAGACAAGAATCTATCACTAAGTGTTGAAGCTTCCTATAGCATGAGACACCTTATACTTACTCCAGCCAGAGTACACATTTTTGTAAGTTTTGCTTTGTTTACCTTTCCCACTACTCTGTGGGTTCTTAATGAGCAGAAAATAACCACCTCCCAGAGCTAAGCACCTGGCATATGATAGATGCTTTAAAATGTGCATTAAAAGGAACTGCATTAATTTGAGTTGACTTAGAAGTACTGGTAACTTTAAGGTGCTTTTCTAACAGAAAAACCTCATGAAGGTCTAGGTCTAGGGACAGGCAATGGGTATAAAAAGCAGTCACATATCAAAACTGGCCTGTCAGGTGGGACCATGGGTGGGAGATGTTCTGTGGGGTAGGAAGAACTTGTATTAGGAACATGAAAGAAGCAAAGATAATGTTGAAACTGAACTAGACCTGACAGATAGGTAAGTTATCTTCCCCTTAAAGTAGACTTCATCCAATCTCAAAACTGAGGATTGAATAGATACAGAATTCTGTAGGTTGGATGGAGATTGAGACAAAATAAAGGACACAACGTAGGATAAGGAATCAAACAATACGTTCAAAGAAACATGTCCTTCGGTTTCATGGCTTAGGCCTTCGGTTTCACTCCTAGCACATGCAGCATAATCAGGGCCCTGGAAAAGCTCAAACTTCAAATTAGGGACAAGGAGGTGACCTAAAGATTAACAAAAGCAAGAAGCCACTGCCCTCCCTGGGTGGGAAAGATAAAGCTATCGCTGGAACTAAGGCAGTGGTCCACTGGTACTAGAGGCAAGAAGCAGCTGGAATTAGGGCACTGTGTCCATCATGACTGGGACGCAAAGGGGAAGGATCTGCCCGCAGAAGTGCTGCCCAGGACTGAGTGGGAGCTGGTCCCATCTGAAGGTCTCTGTCATTGCCTTGGCCATACTTAGCCATGGGAGCCTGCGCAGCATAATTGGTAAGGATCAGCTCTGCTGCAATACAAAAAACAAAACAAACAAAAAACAAAGAAAAGGAAAAGACTAGATCTAGGAACAAAAAACGCCCAGATTGGACATAGTCACCATATTTTCTTAGGTTCCAGTCTTACCATACTCTAGAGTCTGCATGTAAACTTTGAATAAGAGTCTCATACTTCTACGTATCACTATCACGGTGCAATTGCAATTCAGCAGGGGATGTGAAAGGTCTTTCAACAGTTGGTACTGAGAGAACATAATAGCCACATAGAAAAGACTGAAGTTGGATCCCTACCTCACACTGTACTTGAAAATTCACTCCAAATGGATCACTGACTTAAGTGTAAGAGCAGAAATCACACAATTCTTAGAAGAAAACAGAGGAGCAAGTTTTTGTGGCCCTGTGTTGGATGGTGGTTTCTTGGAAACTATAACAAAAGGCAGAGCAAGAAAAATTAAAAAGTAGATAATTATGCTTCATCAAAATTTAAAAAAAATGCTTCAAAGAATATCATTAAAAAGTTGCAAAGATAGCACACAGAATAAGGGAAAATATTTCTAATCATATACCTGATAAGGGACTTGTATCTAGAATATTAAAGAACTCTTACAACTACTCAGCAATAGAAAGACAAATAACTCAATTAGAACATGGGCAAAACACTTGAAGAGACAGTTGTCCAGGGAAATTATACAAATCAGCACATATACAATGCGTAAGCTCAATGTACAATAAGCACATGGAAAGATGCTCAATATCATTAGTCATGAGGGAAATGCAAAGTAAAAGCACTTCACACCTACTAGGATGGTTAACATCCCAAAGTCAATAGCATGTGTTAGCAAAGATATGAAAACTTGGAACACTCATACATTGCTGAGGAGAATATAAGATGGTACAGAGGATTTTGGGGAAAAAATTGGCATTCCTTAAAATTTTAAACTACAGTTTCCAGAAGATCCAGCTGTTCTACTCCTAGCTATATACCCCAAAGAATTGAAAACTATGTTCACACTACTATGCTGCTCATAGCCAAACTGTCCATCAACTAAAGAATAGATAATCAAAATTTGGTTTATCCAAGATAACTGGAGAAAGAAGCTGTGATACATATACACAATGGAGTACTACTCAACCATACGAAAAGAGGAATTAGGGCCATTTATGACAACACGGATGGACCTTGAGACCATCATGCAAAGCGAAATAAGCCAGACAGAAAAATCCAAGAACCGTATGACCTCACTCATTTGTGGTACACAAAGGTGAAATCAACAAAGTAACAAAAATGTATGGACACAGTCAATAGTTTAGTGGTTAGTGGTTTCTGAGGGTATGGGGGAAGGGGGTGAGAGAGAAGGGACAGGGTCTCAAATATATGGTGATGGAAGGAGAACTGACTGTGGGTGATGAACATAAAACACAACACATAGAGGATGCACTAGAATTGCTCACCCGGAACCTATGTAATTTTTACTAACCAATGTCATCCCAATAAATTTAACGATAAAAAAATTTGTGTTTATCTATACAATGGGGTATTGTTCAGCCATAAAAGTAAATGTGGCATTGATATGTGCTATAACATGGATAAATATGGAAAATATTATGCTAAGTGAAAGACGTTAGTTTAAAAAGCACACATTGTATAAAATAGGCAAATCTACAGAGACTGCTTGTCTAAAGCTAGGAGGGGAAACGTGTAGACTGGGCAGGGGCATGAGGAACGACAACTACCGGGTGCAAACTTTTTTTGCGAGTGTGGAAATGACAGATAACGGTGACAGGCACACACAAGTATGACTATAAAACTACAAAAAAACCATTGAATTGCATACTTTATGATATAGGAATTATATCTTAAGAAAGCTGTTAAAAAGAGGGCCTTTAATGTTTTCAGATAAACAAGACCACGATCTTGTGAGTCCCTCCGTCATAAAGGTATTGCTCATGCTTCAGTGACCTAAAATATTACAGCTAAGATACTGCAAGAGCAGATTAAAACAAAATATTTGATTTTCACAAGTACACATTGCATGTGAAGATAGACACAACCAGGATGGGTTTGTTTAAACCTGTACCTGTGATGTGATAAAAATCAACTGAATTTATAGGAGGAAGAAGTGAATGTTTGCTTGTGTCTGACTCATCATATCGCGATGCATTGTCAATCAGATGCCCATCTCCATTTAGTTTTATAACCACTCTTTTCATTTTCTTCATGGTTAAATTAAATATGTGTTGTTCTGCTTCAGGAAGAACCATCTGTTATGTAATTACCACCAGGGGCTAACCATTAGCTCGAGGTGCAGAAATTCAGCATTACAGGTAATATGAATGCATAACTCATTAGCTTCCACACCTAACGGAGAACTCACATGTATCCAGTTAGATCCAAGAACTCTGTGCTTTGAGAAGTAGCATTTTTCTCTCAATATAACTGTTAAAGTACAAAATTTACTGAGCAAATTTTTTAAAAATAAGGCATTTCTTGGCTTTGAAACAACTGCACTCATCTCAAGAGAAATTAAAGGCAGAAAAATCATGTCTATGTAAAAACAGGAAATATGTGATTTTGAATCTTTATTACTGTTTGGAACACAGAAAAGGGAATTATTATGTGACACTGCCAATCAGAGCACAGGCAGTAATCCTTGCCATAATGTTATTTTTTTTCTTTCTAAACAACTGCATAAGCTCAAGGAGAGAAAAAATAATAAAGATAATAGTCGACTACTAAGGATATCTTCTGTTATATCACATCCTAGTTTTAGTCCCTAGACACAAATTTCTGCATCTATTCGGCAAATTGTGCATCAGTAAAATGTTTTGTTTTCATTATGAAAACTCAGATATATGAACCTTTATTCCTAACATATAAAATGATATGGAGCATATTTGTTTCCATCGGCTACACTGCCTTTAAATATTCCTGTTCCCCCAAGAACATGGTTTCCAAAATTCTTAAGTTCTGTAAAAGTACGCTGGCTCTAATTTCTTTCCTTATGAGTTACTGAAACACAGACTGAATAAAATTATTTCAAAGTTTGATACTGTGACATGGAATGTACGCAGTAGAAAGTACGCACTTGCTCTGCTCCTGTTAAGCTCCTTACTCCTGAGAACAGGTGTCAGGTTGGACACATCTGGTTTCGATAGTCCTTGAAGGAACTCTCTAACCCCAGATTCACACAGACAATAGCAGGCTTAGTTGAAAAATAATACAAGCTCTACATCATATGGCATCAAGGAAATGCAAATTAAAATAAGATATCCCTAACAGAGTGGCCAAAATCCAGAACGCTGACACCGCCCAAAGCTGGTGAGGACGTGGAGCACCCGGAACTCTCATTCACTTCCGGTGAGAATGCAAAATGGTGCAGCCGCTTCTGCACTCCTTAGCATTTACTCAAAGGAGTTGAAAACTTACAACCACACGAAAACCTGCACAGGGATGTTTACAGAAGCTTTATTCATAATTGCCAAAATGTGGAAGCAACCAAAATGTCCTTCAATAGGTGAACAAATAAACAAACTGTGATGCATTCAGATAATGAAATACTATCCAGCCCTAAAAAGGAATGAGTTATCAAGCCATGACAAGACATGGAGGAACCTTAGATGCATATTAGTAACAAGCCAATCCGAGAAAGCGACAGACTGTTTCATTCCTTTATGACATCCTGGGAAAGGCAAACTATGAAGAGAGTAAGTAGGTCATTGGTTGTTGGGATGCGGGGCAGGGTCGGGAGAAGAACGAAGAAGGGGTGCCCAGAGGATTTTTAAGGCAGTGAAGCCATTCTGTGTGACACTCCAGTGATGGACACATGTCCTTCTACGCTTGTCCAAACCCATAGAATGCATACCACCAAGAGTGAACCCTAAGGTAAACTAGAGATTTTGGGTAGTAGTGAGGTGCCATTGCAGGTTTGTCAGCAGTAAAAACTCAGCGACTCCGCTAAGAGGTATTTTATACAATGACGAAGAAGGCCATGTGTGTCTGGAGCAGTGGGTGTATGGAAATCTGTACCTTCCTCTCAATTTCGCTGTAAATCTAAAACTGTTCCAAAATATTGTCTTTAAAAGTATACAGTTAGTCTTAAATACATTTATTTATAAATTATGAGAATACTAACAATGTCTGTTGTGCTTTTGCTACTAAGTTTTCAATTGAACATCAAGACTGACTTTGTGATCACTAATCACCAGAGAAATGCAAATTAAAACCACAGTGAGGTATCGCCTCACACACGTCAAATGGCTATCATCAATAAATCAACAAACAGCTAGTGTTGGCGACGATGTGGAGAAAAGAGAACCCTTGTACACTATTGGTGGGAATGCAAACTGGTGCAGCCACTATGAAAAATGGTTTGGAGGTTCTTCAAAAAATTAAAAATAGAACTACTTATGACCTAGCAATTCTACTTCTGGGCATTTGTCTGAAGAAATCCAAAATACTAGTTGGAAAAGATTATGCACCCCTATGTTCACTGCAACAATAGCCAATATGTGAACACAATCTAAATGCCCATCAACAGATGATTGCATCAAGAAGATGTGGTACACACATACAATGAAATATTACTCAGCCCTAAAAATACAAAATCTTGCCATTTGTGACAACATGGATGGATCCAGAGGGTATTCATTACGCTAAGTGAAGTAACTCAGAGAAAGACAAATACTGTGTATCATTTCAAAGTGGATTCTAAAGAACAAAATAAGGGAACAAAGAAACTGAAACAGACTCATAGATTCAGAGAACAAACTGATAGTTGCCAGAGTAGAGAGGTTTGGGGGGTGGGGTTTGAATGAAAAAGGTGAAGCGATTAAGAAGTACAAATTGCTAGTTACGAAACAGTCCCAGGATGTTAAGTACAGCATATGGAATACAGTCAATAATATGGTAATAATTATGAATGGTGCCACATGGGTAGTAGAGTTATCAGAGGAATCACTGCACAAATTATAGAGAGGTCCTACCACTACACTGTACATCTGAAACTAATATAAAATAATATTCAATGTCAACTGTAACTGAGAAAGAGAAAAGAACAAAAAGGCTCACTTTGTGAAACCATTACCCAGCTGTGACTGAAGGAAATAGTTAGGGCCGGTCGGTCATCCAGTGGTTCTCAGAGTGGTCCCAGGCTTATCAGGAGTGTCTCGGGGTCTGTTAGAACCGCAGACTCTCCCGCCCCACCCCGGGCCTTCCCAATCACAACCTGGGGTCCAGGGCGGGGCAATCTGCTCTCAGAAGCCCCCCAGGGAACGTGGGTGCGTACTGAGGTCTGTGGACCACGAGTCCAGTTCACCTTGACCCCTCTCATCTCTCACCTCCAGGGGGTGGCCTTCTCTCCACTTGGTGCCCCATTGCGACACCTTTCACAGGAATAGTCATTTCCTTTTGTCTGCAATTAGCTGACCATCTGCGACGCTCGACTGTCCAGCATGTTTTGAAGCTCCCCTCAACATTTTTATACTTTCCTACATTGTGTGTCCCAACCTCCCAAAGTAGATTTGCAAATGCTGAATTTCCATGTTTCCTGGTCGGTGGTGCCAGGGCATGTTACCCAGGCTACATCAATGAGATGCGCTCAGATGAGAACTGCATGTGGGAGTGGGCGGTACAAAGTGACAAGCACAGACGATGCGTCTCTGGGCAGCACAGAGGTGGGAAGTCTGGTCCTCCCAGCGCCGTGGCAGAGCTCCGACGTTCCGCCATAGCTTCGCCCATGCCAAGTGTTTTCACGAAACGGCCTCACTGCACGGTCGGGCGTGGCTCCTGGCTCCACTGTCCTGGCCTGAGTGGCACCAAACCTGCCTGGTTCTTTGCCCCTTCTGGAAATTCCAGAATTCTCCAGTTTGTTTTAATAAAACCATCCTTTTCAATTCTGCTAGAATAGATTCTGTTGTTTCCATCCAAGCACGCCAAATGCAGAGAACACTTGCTATTGATGAACAACTCTCAGCGTCTGCTGTCTGACAAACGCACGTTAGGGCCGCCTCAGCTGTACTTTTAACTGGAAGCGCTTCTCCCTTGAGAATGCAGGGCACGTGGGAGCCTCTCGTGGTCCGTGGCTGCGGACCCTTACTCCTGGCCAAGGAACTCCGTACTTGGCACGTGCTTTGCATTCCTGCTCTGGGTGGTCTCAGCAGTCTTGCCTCTCCCTGCAGGACTCCTTTGTGTCTGGGCGTTGCTTATTGTCCTTGCTTCAGCTCCCTCAGAGTCGTCCTTGAGCGGTCGGGACTTTGTTGGTGGGACGATTTTATGGTTTCTGGTTTGTCGTCAGGAATGGCTTCCAAAGCTGGGCCTGACCTTGACTCTGAGCAGAGCAAAGTCCATGCGCTCTGGGTCACAATGGCTCATCCACCCTCCATCCTGCCCGAGGTGACAGGGAATTTACAATTTAGTCATTTTACATCCCTTTTGTGGTAGTGTACAATTTCAGAACTGAACTTTCTTAACTAAACAATTGGAAATATATGGCATTTAGTAAGATGCATTCTGAATCAAATTTTAGAAATGTTGAGTTTTGTGTTAGAAAATAATTGCTTAGTCGTCTCTTTGACACTTATTTTGAGAATACCAGGAAGAGAATAAATCAACATCAAGAAATCAAAAGGTAATGGGAGGAGATATAGGACAAGAGCCAGGAGAGGTGACTACGTATTATCCAAGAAAGACCGGAGAATTTACATGACTTAATGTAATACCACAGGGCCATCTTACTGAAGTGTTGCAGGATAAATTTATATTCCAAAGGCTTCACGCACAGGCGGGGAAAATAGAGGCAGCGGATACAGAACACTAATTTTTTTTGTAAATAGCAGAAATAAAATGACAACTAACAAGGTATTTAAAGTGCGAGACCTCACGTTCTTTTTGACTCCTGTGTTATGCTGTCACACACGTCAGTGTGTCTACTATAACAGATGCATAAACTATGAATTGACCCTACGGGGTAAGATAACATTTATGGAATGCAAATTCTGTGCCAAGATTAGCGCTAAGCACCTCTATCTGGGTTTCACTATCATAATGACCCCAAGTATTTTTTGATGGCTCCATTTATTTTCAAAGTTGAGAAAATTGTGGCTGATGGACGTAAAGTAACACACGCGAGGCCGTAGATGGTCAGTTCACTTCCATTGCACGACGATACACTATGATGCTGTCCCCTAAAAATATCTAAGTTTTATTTTTTTTCCCTGTGAGGCTTTAGTTTTTTTTTTTTACTTTTAAATATTATTAGCACTGCCAGTTAAGTGATGCATCTTCAGGTCTGCTAAGTCATTCTCTATTTTCCAGATTTCAAATGGTGTTTTCCTTGTATTTTCTCTAGTTCGCCTGATCTTGTGTTGTTGTATCAGGAGGGAGCAAATTAGCCATGTGTATTTAATCTCGTACCCTTATCTGCTAGAACGCATGATATTTTTCAAGACAAAATCTGATATCACTGCAAACATGCATATGGGCAAATTGTAATTTTTTCTAACACTTCTTACACTAACCAATGTCACGGCCTTCTCTTTATTGTCATTGATAAGACCAAGTAGAATCTTTGCATAGGGCCTGTTGCTAGATTTACATGTTTTACAACATTTATATTAACATTGCAGATGCTGTATCAGAGGATAAAAATTGCCAGCCCACTGGTCAAATACTGTCTGTTCAGTTTGACCAGCAGAGTGTTTGAAAAATAATACAATTTTGTGGAGTAGGTGTTCTTATAACTGAGAACATTTAATTGTTTCACCCCTGAAAGTATGTGACGTCTCTCAAGTACTGTATTAATGTTAAGTGAATGAAAAATGAATGAGTAAATGAGTAAATAAGTCATGCTTATTCAATTTCTGCCTCAAAATAATAATTTTTGATTTCTTCTCTTTATCTACACATTTCTTGGGCTGATCCATATTCTTCCCTTAAGAATGATGTTCACTTTGGGACTGTGTTTCTAAATTATTCTGGCAGCAAGCACAGATTTCATCAATGAATTTATTTGGTATAAATGCTAAAGAGCTACTACTGATTTTGGTGTTTGTACTGATTAACTTTGTATTCTTCACGTATGATACCTACATTCAAACCCAAAACACAATGGTGAACTCAGCACGTTGGATCTAGCTGGGTGATGTAACACTACTTTGACGTAGTGCAGTTACTACTTCATATTTCTCTTTCTTGATTATACTGTGACTTTTTCAAGGACAGTAACCATGACTCACTCATTTGGGAAATCTCTTCTCTACTGATCTCAAATCTACTCCATTGTTTGTAACGTCTCAGCCATGCAATAAATATTTGCTACATCAACGCAGAGCCACACTCTGCCGCCCCATCAGACACCTGCATGACTGCAGCTCTGTTTGAACTGAGCTGACTAGACCATATATTGTTACACAGACAGCTTCTCCGGAATACAAAAACATCCAGTCAGTTTGGTGGGGGAAAGAAAAGCAAGTGCAAACTGGCACTGTTGATGGGAAACTGCTGAGGTGGTCTTCACTCCCCTTCCCCTTTCCAGCAGATGATCCAGCAGGAAAAAAGGAGTAAAGGCTGCTGTGTAAACATGTAAATCCGAGGGCGGTTTGTCTCCTTCCCCGCCCCTTCCTCCGTCTCACTCAGCAAACTGATTTCCTTCGCTCGGAAATGGATATAAAAAGCATGGCCAACTTCATAATGATTCTGGAATCTCCCGATCTGCAATAACCAGCGGGACCCCCCACTATAATTCAGTTAGCTCCAGAGGAACACTTCCCTCTAACAGGTTCACCTCTGCGACCCCGACCAGCATTAACTGGGCAAGGCTACAGGTGGCACTATGAACCAGTCCTGGGCTTTGCTCAGGGGCCCATGGCCTTGAGCTGAATCCGAGGTGTCCAAGGGCCTGAGTCCTTCCTTCCTTCATGGCTGCCCTTCCCCAGTGTCTACCTGTGAGGTGGTGTTTACATCGCACGTGTACTGGTCTCTCCAATCCCTATCACCTGCTGAGCTATTGTTAAAAGTCTACTCCCGCTATTATATCCCTGAACATTTCTATGTTTCATAACCTCTTTTTCTACTTTACATTCTAAGGGCAGCCTGTGGAATAATATTAGTTTAGAATTTCTGAATTCTGTAAAGATGATGGGATCAGCCAAGTGAAACAGTAGTCATTTCCCCAGTGCAAAATAAGGGGCTCGCTAGTATGATCACCAAGGTCCCTTCCTGTTCTAACATTTTAGGATGGAGAGTCAGTGAGCGTGCTAGGGCTACTGTGTGACACGGTCACGCAGGAGGCTGGCATATCCAGGCCCTGTCCAAAGGGGCCTCACGAAAGTCGTGACTTCGACCACAGAACTGCCCACTGGCTCACAGCTGACTGGTCAGCACAGTTAATGGGACTTTCGTGAGAACACTGGCTACAGGGGTCCCCATACAGAATGCCTCAGTGAAATCTAGTGGCTGGAGAGCTCAAGGCAGTGTGAGCCATTAGTGAGGGGCTGAGCTGGTGGCTAACAAAGAGACTCACGGGAGAACAATGGCAGAGGACCCGGAAATGGAGGTCAGACTTGTCAATACTCCTGAAGTGCAGATCTCCGAGGCATCTCAAACAAAACTCCGGTTTCTACGGAGCTCCTAAGGTACGTGCTGCACTTTTCTATCCATGCTACAACCAAGTCTGAGCATTTGAGGTAACTGAGTGTGTCCACTATTTTGGTAAAGTAGAAGGTTCTCAATGATAGTGATAAAACTACTTTTAAGGACCCTGATATTATTTAACAATAGATTGAATACAAAATATTCATAGGATTTTCATCTTATTTTTGATCAGGAAAGATATAACATTTACATAATTTATGTTTTATAAATTTAATCTTAGACAATGTTTCTTTAAAGTTTATTATCTGTGCCAAGGTTTAAAAGCAACAGTCATATAATGCTAACCAAATAGTGGAATTATAAAGAAGCACTTTTTAAAAACAAAATCTATGTACAAAAAGCTCTTTCTCTTTAGCTTCCAAATGATCAGTACAGTCGCAGAAAAAGGTGGTCATCTTAAAAGCAAAAGAGTTTTGTTTAATTAAAAAAATATGTATGGCTACAGTTTTCCTCAATGGTCTCTGAGTGATTATTTTATTTGTTTCCAATTCACTTGACTTTTTAAAATCTATTTAATTTCACTGACATCCAAAACTCTTAGATCTTCACAAGGGCAAAGCAATGTACTTAAATCAACAGTATAAAGGTGATGTGATTCACTTGCAGATTAACAACGCCTATATAGGCAAAGAAAACTACATGTGTACAAAATGAGAAAACTGTTTTTTATCTTTTTTGCAGCTGTTTGATTATATAACACAAAAAGTTTAAAAATTTTAAACAGCACTGTAAGAAAAAACTAGAATAAAATATTTGGAACAACTGAACTATACTGGGTTTCATGATTTAAAAAAAAAAAACTTAAGAAGCAAAAATGAGTCCAAATTAAATGCACCTTGAATGATACTAGTCATAGCACAGGTATAAAATGCAAAGATAATGGCACCTGAAAAGAATAATAGAAATTAAGTTAACTAAGTGAATGGGAAATAAAGGCGATCATTTGGGTCCATTTTTTAATTCCCTAAGACTTTCTTTTTAAATTACATGTTAAAAAGCTTTTAGTTCCTGATTTGAAATGATTCTGAACATAGAAGAATGGTTTCACAGCAGGAGAACAGCAGGGCCTCAGGTCAGGCAGGAGACTAGGAACGCTAACAGCCAAGTTCAAAAGAAAGGGCTCCCTGTTCTTGTGAAGCTCTTCCCCTGCTACTGTTTCTTTTCTCCTCCACAAAAAAGAAGAGACTATTTGTAAGTCACCAAAAGGAGGACATAAGCAAGAGATATGTGAAAAACATTCCCCAAATTTAGGATTCCTGGATGACTGTCTGTTCTCCCCTGCTGACTTCACGGTGCAGACTCCTTAGCAGGGGCTCTAGACCAGCGTCCAGACTGCGTCTCTCACGTGAGCTCCCAGGTCCCCCAGCGGCTCTAATGACAGACAACCCACCGCAGTGCGAGGCAACTTCCTTTTCCCACGTTAGGAAAATGTCTGTGGTCTTCAGCTCTTTCTGTTAAATTGGGATTCCTATCCCTTTAGATGGTAGACTAATGAATGCCAGAGGAGCCGTAACAAACCTTTGTGCATGTAGTATACCTGCTGACTTTACATGACATTAAGGATGGTATTCAAATTGATTTTAAAGGAAACAATAAGAGCTAATCTATATGAGGATGGAATTCATTTTTTTAAAGTAGCACTAATTACAGAATGTAAGCAGTTATTAAACTTGTTATCTTTTCTTTAGACAAAACAGAGTTGAATTAATTTTTGGTTGTTCTGAGTCTAATATTTTTCTAACATTTGCAGCACCCTTTATCAAGGATTCTTTTACATGAGGATTATTTTCCCTTTTAAAAGGAACAGAAAACTTAATATTTAAGCTACTATAAATATACTATTTGTTGTAAAAATATTATTAAAGATACTTGATAAAACAGTAACACAACTGAAGTAACGTTTCACCGGTAGCCTAACACTTAGCACCTAATTTAAATGGTCCCAACCCTCTCCCTCTCTTCCTCTTTCCGGCCAGGAAGCATGTGTTTTAGAGAGACAGACCTTGTCATGTTGGAACATCATTCATCATTTAGTGTCTTCTCCTTCTGTTTCGTTCTGAAATACTACTACTGAGCATGCACGTGATCTAAACACTGCCTCTTCTAGCCACCTGCCCAGCTGCTTCTGCTGCAAGTCCATTTGTCAGCCACAGCAGTATGTCAATACACAGGTTTGCTGTGTTCAGAGCCCCGTCTGCAGGCAGGCAGCTTCACGGGACGTCATTTCAGTAGCGCTATGAAAATGCCAGTCTCTTTGTGCTCCGTACAAGGCAAAACCTGATATTGGACGGACTTTATGATCTGCTTTCTGATTAACCACACACACACACACACACACACACACACACAATTCTTCACTACTGTAGATGGTAAGAAAATAGAGCAAATATCATTATTTTAAGCATTCACAGGACAGAACTGACAGAACTTGGTGAAAGATAAACTGGCAGATGGAAGGGTCGAAGATGACTGGCATCTAATATCTGACTAACATGTGTGACATCCCCTGAAATGCTTATTACGTCATGAAGATGATCGGGTGTGCTGTGTTCTCCCTGGAGAACTGGGAGTGACACCTACATTACGCTGTCTGTTTTCTTTGTCTGCATCTGGCCTCCCTGCACCCCACCGAGGTAACGTGGTTAAAACCAGACATGCTGACCACAGCCTCCTGCGAGACCCTGCCCTGGTCCATCCTGGCAGCTGCTCCTGGCTGTTCATTCTCAGAAATTGTCAGATGTGTGCTTGTTTTCAGCAGCCAAGTTTGGGGATAATTTGTTGTGCAGCCAATAGATAACTAATATCCAAGCTAACATTCTTCAAAATTGGCTTATTTGGGCTTTTCTCCTATCTGTTAACCCAGATTCTATTTTTTCTGAAGGCTAATCTTCTCCTCTCTCTCTCTCTCTCCTGTATATTCTCCAGACAGACAAGTATATCTGGGAAGATAATTATGCATCTAATTCAGTTCAAATTTTATAAATGACATCTTTGGAAATGATTCATCCTTACATGTGCTTCACAGACTTTTACATAATCAAAACACTTCACCAGAGTTCGATTCCAACACAGTTCAATTCAATAAGAGTTAACGGAGTGAAAAGTGTGTGCCTAAAACTCTGGCTCGAACTGCTGAGAGTACACGAAAAAGAGACACATACAATGTCTGGTCTCAAGGACATAAGAGTTTAATTAGCTAGTTCTCAAACGTTAGTTGGTAAATTTGATAAAAATGCAAATTCTCATGCCCCATCAAGATTCTGATTCAAAAAGGCTCTCTGGTGGACATAGAGACCCATGTTTTTAAAAGATTCCTGAAAGAATTTTGGTGCAAATGTACACTAGATAACCCTTTGGAAAAAAAAAAAAGCTCTATTGTAAGATGCGCATAGGATAGTGTTACGTCCAGCATGACAAGGGTGGTAGGAAAACGGGAAGGGCGACGTGAAGTGATGAAAGACAGTAGCCAAAAATATATTACAAGCGGGACCAAGGGGCCCCAGCCTCATGGACCGGGCGCCTTGAACTGGGCTAATGCATGGCTTTTATTGGATAGAATGAGGTGTGCCTTTATGCCTATACATAGCCCCAAGGCATGGGGTCGTTGTTATTATAAAAATATCCATTAACGGTGGGAATGGTTGAGCTCATCCCATCGGATCTCCCCTGAGCTATGCATGGGAAACAAGGCAGCCAGGGGCAGGAGATTAACCTCTGAGAGGGTGAGGGGCTGTGCCTCACCTCTGTAGAGCCCAAGTTCTCTCCTGATGGCCCCTATGTGACTGTGCCTGTCTTAGGTTGTTTCTCCCTTGAGGAATCTTACCCGTCATTGACTAACCAGCCATCATCCGGGGCCACACAGGGTGATGTGAGTATGTGAGTGAGGGAGGAACAGTACCCTCGAGACAGGTCAGTTCTGTCTTCTAGATATTCCATGCCCCCGTGGCCTCCACGTTTAGCTCCTGCCTTAGGATGTCATGGGGAATGTGTCGGGGGACAGACAGGTCTGTAGCTCTAAGGCAACAGGATCATTATTTAGGTATTAAATACCTTTTTTTAAATATCAGAAGCAGCACATCTAAAATACATATCATTGGATTTGCTTAAAGATAAACCACATCATCAAAAATGCAATGTTAAGACTGCCGATCCGCATAAAAACAAACAAACAAAAAACCCCTTGGCTCTGATCCTATTTGTTGTCTGTCTCCCTCTCACCTTGGACAAATTAGTCTACTGCACTGGGCCTACAGATTCTTCGCATGTAAAATAGGGGAAATGGAGCAGATGTTTCCTTAAAATATTCTCGGTCTTTAAAATCAAGCAAATTCAGAAAGCAAGTTGCTAGACACCAGTGTACTATTTTTGTCACACTATCCTAAGATATGGTATTTTCTATCCTGAATTTCTCTTCCCCCATGTTTTAGTATACAAAACTGAGTTCATCATATATCATTCCCATGATTGTTAAAAAGATGAAATGAGATGAAATAGGTAAAATTGCTCTTTCCCCATAGAGAGCTTTCATTGAGAACCACGAAGTTCTGCATGAAGGACTTTCCCTGCCTCTCCTCATTTCAAGTCCCCAACTGCCCTATGCAGTTACAAATATTACACCCCTGCTTTTTATAGATGACACCTATATTCAGAAAAGTTATGTGACCAGGCTGATGACTCACAGTGACTTACACCATAGCCTCAGAGCTTGAATTCAAACTCAGGATCCTCTTACTCCAAAGTCTGGGCAGAACCCCAGGCCTGTAGACACAGATATACACTGGGGGACAGAATCACTCCTTCCCCCTCTACTCTGGAATTTTCTGAAACTCCCCAGTGATAGAAACCACTTGATGTACCTGCCACGAGCACCGAGTTCCCAATTTCACTCCAGCACCTGACTCTGCACTTGTGGCCCAGGGAATTAGTGTCCCTGGTGATCTGTCATCAGGAACTCTTGGGAAATGAGGCTCTGTTTATCTCTTTCCTATTTGCTATATTGAACAGGATTACTAATGATATAGAGGATGTTCGTCTTGCACTTTGGGCTTGACCGAATCCTCTAACACCAGACGAGGTGCCGGCTTTTTCACACCGAACCCTCCCAGGGGTCTGCTTTGCATCTGGCTGCAGGGAAACAGCCCAGCCTCCTCCCCAGCGGTCCCCAGACAAACAGCTGAACTACCACCCTCGTTGTTTGGAATCCCCACACTGTCTGTAGGGAGTCTCTGGCTGGCTGCGCTGGGAAGTCTGGAAACAGGTCAGCAGGAGGAGTTGCAGGACTCCTTCCTCAGCTATCACGTGCTTTGCAGCTGGCTGGACTCCAGGTGTGATAACAGGAGGGGTGCAGCTCTAGTAAAACGCCATACCCCAGAGATCTCTTACAGCATTTAGGGCTGTATCCTCTTTCCCAGTTCCCAAGTCACTGCCAATCTTCCATCCTCATCAATTTAAATGGGCTTTTGACAATGACGGACAGCAAGATACAGAGGATCCTTCAAAGACATTTCAATCTCATAAAGTAATGATTAAAAGACAGAAAACAATTGAAGTAATAACTTATACCTATTATGTCTTTTCATTATGCCTTTCTGCCCATGACATTAGATAAGCTCCGTGTGGTTAGAATTTTTTTCTGTAAAGATTTCCCAAACAGTACCTGGTACAGTGTATCTCTGAGCACTTCATGAATTCTGAATAAATTAAAGAAATCATGTTTAACACATTTCTGCAGATGTCAATATGATGATTTGAATATATTATCAATCTTCGACTGTTGCAGACTGAGAGGGATTGTAGCAGCAGATTGCTTAAGAGAAAGAGTAAGACTTTTCTTCCCAGCGTTAAAAAGGAAGTTGGATTCCTGGGGGCAGACTTGGGCTAATGTAAAATCAGGAAATTAATTTTCAGTGCATCCTGCTTCTAAATCAGAAGTGAAAACCCGGACGTTAATGATCTGAATCCATCTCATGTATTTTATTTGGACTTCACAGTGTTTGCAAAAAAACATCAAGCCATTAAAAATATTAGTTTATTTCACCACCACCCCCCCCCCAATCCAGATTTCTGGCTTTCCTTGAAAAATCAGACTACCCGGCTACATGGGGCCCAAAATGTCACAGGACAACAATTACCTGGCTGATGTTAACCACACACGGTGCCTAGTGAGACTGTGGGACCATGGGCGGTGTGTCATTTGTTTGGAGGGTTACAAAAGATAGTCTTCTCTACATAATATACACGTGATGTGTGTCAGCTATTGACATTAGCATTAAAATCATCATCAACAGGATAATTAACACCTTTGCATGGATCTGTGACTGAGGACCCCTGAAATGAACTGAGGAGCATCTTTCGCACTCCTTGGCTACTGCCTTGTCCGATGTTAGCCAACAGAACTTCCTGCGACAAAGGGGGTGCTTTGTACCTGCTCTATTACAGCCTACAGCTGTTACTCACAGTGGCTACTGAACACCGCAACTATGGATAGTGCAACTAGGGAACTGAATTTTGTATTTTATTCCATTTTAATTCATTTTAATTTAACTAGCCACGTGTGGCTCATGGCTACCTGGCCAGCACAGCTCCGTAGCTTCACTCAAGCATATAGTTTTCCTCCCCTCTCCCTGTCAAAGTCGCTGTCTGGATCTGATGCTAATTTATGTTCGGCTGTAAGTAGCTGGCAATATGTTAAAAAGGTTATCTCTCTAAGGGTCATTTGCCCATTTTGTATGATCAAAATGACATTTAACAGTATGGACTCCTCATATCCCCTATAATTCTAGGGTAGCATCGCAGATCTCATATTGTGTAGTTTTAACAAGCACTTCTAGGTGAGTCTTATAATCAGGTAAATTTAATAAATTCTACCAAAGAAATGATCTTCCAAGCGGGCTAAGAAAGAGGAGTCAGTGTATACTGTGCCATGCTGGGATCATCTGAACAACATGTGCCAACCTCCTACCTGCCTTCCGCTCTGCTGCCCGCACTTGGCCTCCAACACCCCAACACCTATCGTCAGGACCGCGGCTTGCGACGTGCCTCTCGGGGAGCACGACCCTCTGGTGTGTCATTCTGTAGCAAATATGCTGTAGGGAGGAGCAGCTCTGTTCTCTTACGATGACCGACACCCTACACCCACAATGCCAGCCCCCGCAGCAGTGTCTGAACTACCTGGCCCGGACTGCTTTCTGTCACATTTGATAATTATGAATTTAATCATAATTTCACTCGGCGAGTCCTGACCGTCCTGCTCTCCCAGGACTCTGAATTTGTGGCCCAACAAGGATCACGTGGGCCTGACGGGAGAACAGAGGCAGTGTGCACCTGCGCTGAGGGCTGCCGGGTTTAGTCATGTCCCCCTGACAGACCCGGCCAAGCTGATCCCAGGAGAGGAGAAGAAGGAAGAAAATGCTCAGGAGCAGGGAGGGACGTCCCCTGTGCCAGGGTGGATGGAGGAAGAAACCCAACTTCGCAGCGGCCTTCCAGTGAGGACATCTACTGAGGAAGGGGCTGCGGGCTGGCCCTCCCGAAGGCAACAGCACGGAGGGCTCGGCTCTGACTGACACCACGCAGTCTGCCACGTGGGCTCCACAGCTCAACTCTGTTGCTAGGGAATTCACCAGTCTTGCAAGTCGGCCCGCGAGGACCCAGGACTGACTCCGGTAGCTTCCACTCACTCAGTATAAATTCCACTGTCCCCAGGCTGTCTCAGTGTTCCTCTCCGTCTGATAAATCCCATTTACCTCACTGTCTCATGTGTGAATAAGCAATTAGCATGCAAGATAATGAAACTCGCTGCAAAGTAGTGCCGTCCACGTCTCCGGGCTATCCTGCAGCTCCAGCCCTGTGGCTAGTCAGTGCCTAAGCTCCTGCCAGCCTGAGGTGCTTCTGTCACATTGCCGAATGGTTCCTGGAGACCCATCCCACCCCCACCCCCCGTGCATAGGGAGGAAGACTGGGAACCCTTGTCTTACAAGAGTGACTTGACTGTCATATGGGTTCCCTGAGAGCCCCTGAAAGGTACAGATCACTGGGCCACACACCCTGAGAGTCTTAATCCATGGGGCTGGCACAGATTGGAGAAACTGGCTTTTTTCATGGGATTTTTGATACTGGTGGTCCAAGAATTTTTATTTTAAAAACAATGTCCCAGAGGAAAAAAATTCAGATAATAATAAAGGTGGTTGGGGGTGTGCGTGTGTGTGTCTCTGTGTGTGTGTGTGTGTGTGTGTGTGTGTGTGTGAAGGGCTATGCTTTTTTTAAACATCAGAAGGCCATTTCTGATAACCCTAAGGTTACTTCTTCCCCTTATTGCCTTGCAGTAACTGAGTCACTGCCAGCCGTGCCTGGTAGCCCGATCCAGGCTTTTACATGAGGAGGAGTAGCTGGGTTTTGAGATGTCTTTGATCAAAGGAAGAGAAACGCACCCAGGAGCTGGGAGGTAACAGAAAGCCATGTGTGAACACCTGAGCTAAGTGCTGGCTCTGGAACAAACTGCAAAGAGGTGACTGAAAGCCCAGGGGAGAATTCAGGACTTGATTTAAACAACTGCCAACAATTTGCACACGGTCGATTTTTATAATAGAATCAGGGGGCTGGGACGGAGGTTCTCAAACTCAGTGCTGACGTTATGGGCTGGATAATGCTTTGGTTGGGGTAGGGGTAGGGCTGTTCTGTGTGTTGTAGAATGTTTATAACATCCTTGGCCTCTACCCACGACATGCCAGCAGTCCCCCATCCCTTAGCTGTGACAATCAAAAATTTCTCTAGACACTGCCCAATGTCCTCTGAGGGGCAGAATGGCCCTGGGGTGGAAAACCACAGGTACACGAGACGGGGTGGGGATGGAGAAGGAGCCCCATCTTGAGCTCCACCTGTAAACTTCACTTTGTCTAAAAATCTTTTAATGTGAAAGCAAAACTGTATACAAGCAGATGTGGTAGCAATAAAGCTTCTCATGTGTGGATACAAGGTTTTAGGGCACTTCTGGGGAAATTTCTTTCCTCAGAATCGGGCTTTCGTAATTGAAAATTTTTATAAATCCAGTTACTGTCACACAGGCTCTTGTGCAGCTGGATAAACAAACTTGAAGAAGACTCTCAGCTGCAACTTCATTAGCAGCTCTGTGGGCACAACCCCTGTCGTTTTGAGATGTGTATTCAAAGCAACTGCAGAAAGAGCACTTCTAGATTCTACCGCGGGCTTTCAATCTGTGGTTTTGTCTTTATTATTGGCATGGCCCGTGACTGCTGTTGGCCAATCATGCAAGAGCATTTGCAGTTTCAGCCTGTTGTTTTGCTTCTGTACAACCACAGCTGCTATCTCCTCAAACTCTGGGGCAAACACTATTTCTAGCAGTGCTCATGATCGCTGTAATATATATCTTGCCTTGGTAACTGGTTCAAGAAATCTGCACCTGAGCTCTTACAGCCACAGCTCTAACAAGGAAGGGCTACGCAACGGGAGGAATAACCAAACCGAGTCACCTCTAGATTCGAACACCTGCACGCTGCACAAGTTAAACACGGGAGACCTACGAATGCACATCAACCAGCTCTTGGGTATCTCTGCCCCAATTATTCAGAGCCCACCAGAATGACAGATCACGGACACCTAAGGCTTCAGTCACGTGGCTTTATAGTATATTGGCTTGTCATGTTCTAAGGCTCAGAACCAGAAGTTACCTATCTTAAGACATAGAATTCTTACAGAAATCCTCTTACAATGTGGGCTGACTTTCTAGTCTCAGGTGTCACTTGAATGAAGTCGCCCCAAGACACGGCTCCAACTACCAACTCTGTGGTAGGTAACAGTGGGGAGAAAAATGAGTGTCCGATTCCAGCTCTTTAGACGACCAGGCCTTTTCGTCTTGTGCCATAAAATAAGGGATCGTTCATGTTCCGCATTCAGCACACGTGCAGCACGAAGTGCCAGTCTCAGGCTAGGTGTTGAAGAATTAAGAAAAAAAAAAGAAAAGAAAGGAAGAGAGCAAGGGAGGAAGGGAAGAGGAAGGCAGGCAGGCTCCTGCCTGTGGAATCTAGTCTAGAAAGCGCCCTCTCTGTGGTCGGTAACATGGCAGGTGGTCTGGTTGAAAGGTATTCAAATAAAGAAAACAAATTTTCCTAAGTGCTTTGAAATCACAAGTAAATCTCATGTGGGTTTCAGATCTTTTTATATAGCAGGAATTCCCCAGAATGAGAGACTGTTCTTCACTTAAATTAAAATAAGATACTGCTCCGGGGCTCTGAAATTAGCTGCTGTTGGTATACGGGCCTCCTGCCTCACTCACAAAGGCTGTTAGGTGCACGTAACACGGAGCTCAGCCCTGCTATGGCTGGATGCATTATTCATAACCTACTAACTTTGTACATCTTCGGTGTGGAAGGAGCCAGAATTGTCCATTTTTAGTTCACAGGAAATAATTTTTCAGGGTGCCATTTACCTACCACCCTTACTGACTAAGGTTAGAATCGTTGAGCTGTGGTTCCTGTTTTATTTCAACGCACTTACAACTAGGAGGCGGTGCTGTTCGTTGTGAATTAACCTGAATGCTTACCTGCCGAGGTGGAGAGGTGAGTGGCATCCCACAGCTTCGGGGCAGATGCAGGGGGCTCAACCGCGAGGCCATGACGTCTGTACGTGGATGCGTTTGTCTGTAATGTGAATATAAGCACATTGGTGTTAATGAACTTGAAAAAAAAAAAGATTGCATGGAAGTTAAAATACTCTCCGGGCAGGTGTTAGTGTCATCCTAGCCTCCAGGACTCACCTTGCCTTAGTGTCCCGAGGCACACTAACTCCTACGCACTTTCCACAGCTCCTCCTTGCAGAAAACTACAGGACTCTCTGCAGCCGGGCTCCTCTTTCCCCCCACTCTACTCTCTCCCGTAAACAAGGCTGGAAGCCATGGGTCATCTTGCTCTGTCGTGGGCCACCGAAGGGGGACAATCCAGACAAGTGCAGGAAGTTCTGTCTGGAGTTCAGAGGGGGACTCTTGCTTCCGAGGGAACGTCAGTGGAGACAATGCTCCACGTGAGCCCAACTGTTAAAGGTTCAACTCATTTCTAGCACAGACACAGCACTGACAAAGTGCTGAGTGACTGCTCATGAACCAAAGGAGCTTTGAATGGAGCACAAGAGTCAGCCAGGTGACATACTAAGCAGCAAACCAACCATCTAAGAGCTGAGTATAGAATATAGATGCAAATCAGAGAGCGCTGGAGTGATTCACTCTGGCTAGGGAAACCTAGAAGGTCTTCACAGAGGAATTTAAGCATCTGAGATAAGACCAGGATGATTAAGAGAATCCAACAGACAAATCTCACTGGTCAGTGAGGGGGGCTGGGCAGATGTTGTACAGTAAGGAATGGGATACCCCCAATTAGGCAGGTGCCTAAGTAAAAGCAAGTTTGGCCTTTTGGATGGGGGTAGGGTTCCCAAGGGGACAAAAGAGAAATGACGAAGAGGTGGGGGCCACTTTTCATCTCCAAGGTCAATTATTTTAAATTTATTCTGTTAATAACGGTCTAGTGTTCGGTTTTACTAGGAAGTGATCTAAGCAAGATGTTCATTTTTAATGGATATATCTGTCCATTTCACCAAACTGGAATTGGTAGGGTAGGTAGAAAGACAGAAATGAGCAGGAGGGACCTTGCCCAGTCGGGAAGCCCCTGACAGCCGCTCTCACCCGGGGCACAAACACCGGGCTTGCCCTGCAGGCCAGCGGGCTCCCACAAGCCCCTGAATCAAAAAGGTGTGTCGTTAGAAGAGAAACACCGGAGAGGGAGCGAGAACATCCCGCTCACCAGAACTGCTTCTCGGGCCCATTTTAATGAGCTCAGACCACCTTGGGGGCAGGAAGGGGGGATGGGTATGCCAGGTGGGAAAACAAGAGGTACTAGCGGGGCAGAGGGGGAGACGATTCTACCCACAGAAACGGAGGCCTTCACACCGTGTGAGGGGCTGCTGTGTCCCCCTCTCCTGGGACAGCCCGCTCTGTCCCCTGGGACGTCCCCACCTCGCTAACACACTTGTTACTATTCTGGGCTTTGCACGAACTCTCTGGGCCGCATGCTTTCCCTGGTACCAGGGGTGCACTTGTGCATTTACGTTTTATAATACACCTTCCTATCCCATTGTAGTCCTGCCCGTTGTGACAGGTGAGGTCAGGCCGTGGGCTGGCTGAAGCGGAAGTGTAATCTCAGGTATGAGCTCAGCAGGTTGAGCCCCGCGGCACGCACGGCTGCTCCAGGACTTCCACACCCTGGAATTGCAACGTGCGTGCTAGCACCTGGGGCGCACGGCCTTCTCCCGGGGTGCCGTCCACCGGTCCGTCCCATCGCTCCCACAGCTACCCCGCCGCAGCGATCACTCCCAGCAGGAAAGAGGCTAAGCCCGGGTTCTGTTTCCCCTGATCTTTGGCACCCGTGCTCCCAAAGTCCTTCTCGTGTCCCTCTCGTGCACGATCCTGCTTTTCTAAAGGGCAGGAACCTCAGCCACCCGCCTCCCATTCCTTCTCTCCCCGGCCCACGCGCTTCCTAAAAGGTGACCCCTGACTCTCCGCAGCTTCGTCCCGCCCGCCCAGCGTTTCCCATTTGTATCAAGTCCAGAACCTTCTCCGTCTTCCTTCCGCCCCGAACCCTGTCACAGCAGTCCTCCCCCCCCCCCCCCCCGCCCACAACCGAAGGGTAAAGGGCAGCACTCGGCCAGCGGGCGAGGTCTTCAGACACTCACACTCCCAAATTTCCCACTCGTGAGGAGCTGCTCGTCCCGCAGCGCGCGACCGCCTCTGCGGCCGGGGACATGCGCGCCCCGACACCCTCGCGTCAGGATCCGGGCACGCTCGGCCCCGCCTCTGGCCCTGGCCCCGCCCCCGCTGGCGCCCGCCCCGCCCCTGCCGGCAGCCCCCAGCTCCCCGTCTCTCTCTGCCCCCGCCCCCGGCTCCGATGCCCCGCCCCGACTCCGCCCCGTCTCGGTCCCGCTCCGCCCCCGGCCCGCGTCGCCGTCTCTCGCTCTCCTCCGGCCGCGCGGCCGGTGCTGGCACTGAGGAGCGGCAGCGGCGGCGGCGGCAGCGGCGGCGGCGGCGGCGGCGGCGGCGGCGGCGGCGGCATCGCGGCATCGCGGCATCGCGGCACCGCGGCTTGGGGACGCCGGCTCTCCGCGGGACACGGCGCCCCTGAGAGCGCCTGCGACGCGCGGATCTGCCTCTCGCGGTCCAGGGCGGCCGGGGATCGTCGGGCGTTCCCCGAGGGCGGGCGTGTCCGTGCGGCGCGGGGCGGGGGACGAGCGCGGTGCCGCAGCCTGTTGGAGCCTGGGGGGCCGCCGGGCTCGGGACGCGGGTCGCCCTGCCGGGGGCCGCGCGGCCCGTCTTCCTGTACAGAGCAGTTTTCTCGAACTCTCCACCTCCGCCTCCTTGGGGCTCGGCGCTGCCCGGAGACCCTGTCCGTTCTGCCCAAGGTAAGGGTACTTGGCCCTATGTAGGGTCTCTTGTCCCCAAACCACAGCCAGAGTTCGGGGATGGAGAGGGGACGAATGGCGCGGCAGGGTCGCAGGAAGCGCATTAAAACAATGCAACAGGCGGGGCGGATCAGGAAACTCCTAGCGTTCGCGTTTCCCACAGCGAGGGGACTTGTCCAAGACTGAAACTTGGGTAGGTTCTCCAGAGCCGGGGACGCGCCGCCGAGCCGCTCCGTCCGGGTGGCACCGAGCTCCCTCTGGTGGCTTCTTGCGAAGCTGGGAAACGAGGCTACAGGTGAGAGACGGAGCCCAAGGGCCTTTCTTGGCTCCCACACAGTGTCGTAATTTCCCCTTGGGCGAAAGTGACGATCCTAGGTCCCCCTTGCAGGGACACCTTCCGAGCCCAGCAAAGCTAAACCCTCGCCCGGCATCAGAAGAGTCCTTTCAACTTGTGCTTTTTGCCCCTGAGCCCTGTGTGACCAAAACAATGAGAAGGGTAGCAAGACTCCTCTCTGCGTTAATGGCATTTGAATAACAACATTTTCAATGACTAAAGCAGGCCGCAGTTAAAGATAAACACGGCGGGGAAAGTTAGATCTGGTAGCTAGCTGCTCCTCATCTGCCACTGTTCTTGTTATCCTGATGTGTGTACGCTTGTAAGTATTATGTAAGGGAAGAAAGAATCACCTGAGCTAACTTAGAGTGTTCTTAATAGCAGATCTTATTGTGATTCTGAAATTTCTGTCAAGGAGAACATTTAAATCAGCAGTTTATAGCCACTCCCAGCGTACCTGGAGCCTCAGAGAATTTCTTCTTTTCTTTTCCGCCAGAAAGGAGGGTCATGGAAAAGGAACAGAAAAGAGACGTCCTTGTTGGTGAAAGGGGAGTTTTCTTTCCCCGTGGCTGGTTACTTCGTGATTGGAGGAGAAGCACCTAGGTGGCCCAAGGGATTTGATTTTTCTGGTTGTACATTTGCAGCTGATAAGAGAAGACGTGAAAAATGCTTTCTCGGGGTCAGCCTGGGCTGATGAGTAAGAAAGCCTGAAAAAGACAGATTTGAAATGAGGGCAGGAATTTTGCGTTTTTTAAAACCAAGTATGACTGTGAACCCTTGTTGAGGATGTTTTTCTCCCAAAATGGAAGAAGAAAAAAAATTTTCAAAGCCAGAAATGTAAAAAATGGACAGGAAGAACAACCAAGCCCACTCCAAGAATTTTAGTATTTATCGCCTTCTTTGGGCAAACAGACACAAGAGCATCACTGTACATGTGTGGTGATGTTATCACCAGTGATGACTTCCTATGCTAGGAATGACTTCTTCATTTGGATTTTGGAGCACCTTTTCTTGTGTTTACAATGTGTGTTTTGACTCTTCATGTTAGATAGATGTATGCGAAGGAAGTAAATCCTGAATTCATAGTTATGTTTGACTCTCCATACCACTGTTTGCTGTGTGATACCGAAAAACTAGTGGTTTTAACATCCCTTGAACTTTTATTGGAAGCAAAACTCTGTCGGGAACACAGATACACAGTGTAAGTTTTCTCTTTTTGGCAACTGTACTTGCTTTAAATGAGCCGAATGTCAGTTGGATTTTACAGCATAAGCGATTTATAGTCTTGGTTGTGTCAAGGCCTTAAATGTATGCTTTCTACTAAGCAGATGGGAAACACATTGAGAACCTATTTGACATGACTGCCTAAGGACAGGAGCTGCCCCATGGATCATGGCGTTAATGTTTACAGGACATTTCTTATTTTTCGCATTAGTGATGTTTGCTTTCTCTACTTTTGAGGAATCTGTAAGCAATTATTCTGACTGGGCAGTTTTCACAGATGATACAGATCAGTTTAAGACACAGAAGGTGCAAGATTTCAGACCCAACCAAAAGCTAAAGAAAAGTATGCTTCGTCCAAGTTTATATTTTGATAACGGAGAAATCCAGGCAATGAGACAGAAGGCTCACACCAGCCATTTGCATCTCTTTAGAGCTATCAGAAGTGCAGTGACAGCTATGCTGTCGAACCCCACGTACTACCTGCCTCCACCCAAGCACGCCGATTTTGCTGCCAAGTGGAATGAAATTTATGGTAACAATCTGCCTCCTTTAGCATTGTACTGTTTGCTATGCCCAGAAGACAAAGTTGCCTTTGAATTTGTCTTGGAATATATGGACAGGATGGTGGGCTACAAAGACTGGCTTGTTGAGAATGCACCAGGAGATGAGGTTCCAGTTGGCCATTCCTTAACAGGTTTTGCCACTGCCTTTGATTTTCTATATAACTTATTAGATGATAGTCGAAGACAAAAATACCTGGAAAAAATATGGGCGATTACTGAGGAAATGTATGAGTATTCCAAGGTCCGCTCATGGGGCAAACAGCTTCTCCATAACCACCAAGCTACCAATATGATAGCATTACTCACTGGGGCCTTGGTGACTGGGGTAGATAAAGGGTCCGAAGTAAATTTATGGAAACAGGTTGTAGTAGATGTGATGGAAAAGACAATGTTTCTACTGAATCATATTGTTGATGGCTCTTTGGATGAAGGTGTGGCCTATGGAAGCTACACGGCTAAATCAGTCACACAGTATGTTTTTTTGGCCCAGCGCCATTTTAGTATCAACAACTTGGACAATAACTGGTTAAAAATGCACTTTTGGTTCTATTATGCCACCCTTTTACCAGGCTTCCAGAGAACTGTGGGCATAGCAGATTCCAATTATAATTGGTTTTATGGTCCTGAGAGCCAGTTGGTTTTTTTGGATAAGTTCATCTTAAAGAATGGAGCTGGAAATTGGTTAGCTCAGCAAATTAGAAGGCACCGACCTAAAGATGGACCGATGGTCCCCTCCACTGCTCAGAGGTGGAGCACTCTTCACACTGAATATATCTGGTACGAGCCCCAGCTCACCCCCCAGCCTCCTCCTGAGTACGGTAGTGCGAAAATGCACATATTCCCTAACTGGGGTGTTGTCACTTACGGGGCAGGGTTGCCAAATACACAGACCAATACCTTTGTGTCTTTTAAATCTGGGAAGCTAGGGGGTCGAGCTGTGTATGACATAGTTCACTTTCAGCCGTACTCCTGGATTGATGGGTGGAGAAGCTTTAACCCAGGACACGAACACCCAGATCAGAACTCATTTACTTTTGCCCCCAATGGGCAAGTATTTGTTTCCGAAGCTCTCTACGGACCCAAGTTGAGCCACCTTAACAATGTGCTGGTGTTTGCCCCATCGCCCACGAGCCAGTGTAATCAGCCCTGGGAAGGTCAACTGGGAGAATGTGCACAGTGGCTCAGGTGGACCAGTGAGGAGGTTGGTGACACGGCAGGGGAAGTCATCACTGCGTCCCAGCACGGGGAGATGGTATTCGTGAGTGGGGAGGCTGTGTCTGCTTACTCTTCCGCCATGAAGCTGAAGAGCGTGTATCGGGCTTTGCTTCTTTTAAACTCGCAAACTTTGCTAGTCGTGGATCACATTGAGAGGCAAGACGATTCCCCAATAAAGTCTGTCAGTGCCTTCTTTCACAATCTGGACATTGATTTCAAGTATGTCCCATACAGGTTTATGAACAGGTACAATGGCGCCATGATGGACGTGTGGGATGCACACTACAAAATGTTTTGGTTTGACCATCGTGGCCGGAGCCCCATTGCTAGTATACAAGAAGCGGAGCAAGCTGCGGAATTTAAGAAACGGTGGACTCAGTTCGTTAACGTTACGTTTCAGATGGAGTCCACAGTCACGAGAATTGCGTACGTCTTTTATGGGCCGTATGTCAATGTTTCCAGCTGCAGATTTACTGATAATTCCAACTCTGGACTCCAGGTTTCTCTCAACGTCAATAACACCGAACACGTGGTTTCGATCGTCACGGACTACCACAGCCTGAACACGAGATTCAGCTACCTGGGCTTTGGGGGCTTTGCCCACGTGGTGGGTCAGGGCCAAATAACCCGATTTGGTTTGGGCACTCAGGCCATAGTAAAGCCTGTAAGACACGACAGAGTTATTTTCCCCTTTGGATTTAAATTTAATATAGCAATCGGGTTGATTTTGTGCGTTAGCTTGTTGATTTTGACTTTTCAGTGGCGGTTTTACCTTTCTTTTCGCAAGCTAATGCGATGGATCCTAATACTTGTCATTGCCTTGTGGTTCGTTGAGCTGCTGGATGTGTGGAGCACGTGTACTCAGCCCATCTGTGCCAAGTGGGCGAGGACGGACGCCCAGCCCAGCACCGAGCCTTTGTCTTCCCAGGGGAACCGTGTCCCCCTTCCCGATGTCGTCATTACCTCACTGCCCGGTTCCGGGGCTGAAATTCTCAAACAACTCTTTTTCAACAGCAGTGACTTTCTCTACATCAGGGTTCCCACCGCCTACATTGAGATCCCTGACACCGAACTTGAGGTCGCCTCGTTTGTGGACGCCTGTGAGTGGAAGGCGGCAGACGTCCGCAGCGTGCATTTCCGTTTGCTGCGTGGCTGGCTGCAGTCCCTGGTCCAGGACACTAAACTGCACTTGCAGAACATCCATCTGCACGAGCCCAGCAGGGGTAAAGCGGCCCAGTACTTTACAGCGAGTAAGGACAAAAAGCGGAAACTGAAAAGGAGAGAGTCTCTGCCAGAACAGAGGAGTAGAATGAGAGGCTCCTTTGACAGGGATGCCGAGTATGTCCGGGCTCTGAGGAGGCACCTGGGTCACTACCCCGGCGCTCGGCCCGTTCTCAGCTTAAGCAGTGGCAGCTGGACCTTAAAGCTGCGCTTTTTCCAGGAAGTTTTGGGAGCCTCGCTGAGGGCCCTGTACATCGTGAGGGACCCGCGGGCGTGGATTTACTCACTGCTGTACAGTAGCAAACCAAGTCTTTACTCTCTGAAGAATGTTCCAGAGCACCTGTCTCAACTGTTTAAAGCCGAGGGAGGGAAAGGCCGATGTGGCTCCAGTTCGGGCTATGCCCTCGAGTATGAATCGCTAAGACAAGAGCTAGCAAGACCCACGTCCAGTGCCGTCTCCCTGTTGTCGCACCTGTGGCTGGCGAACACAGCGGCGGCCCTGAGAATAAATACAGACCTGCTGCCCACCAGCTACCAGCTGATCAAGTTCGAAGATATTGTTCATTTCCCTCAGAAAACCACAGAAAGGATTTTTGCCTTTCTTGGAATTCCTTTGTCTCCTGCTAGTTTAAACCAAATACTGTTCGCCACCTCCACGAACCTTTTCTATCTTCCCTATGAAGGAGAAATATCACCAAGTAATACTAATGTTTGGAAACAAAATTTGCCTAGAGATGACATTCAGCTGATTGAAAACATCTGCTGGACACTGATGGCCCGCCTAGGGTATCCAAAGTTTATGGACTGAATGTTGCAGGTCAGCAGAAATTTGCACTAATACCTTCCAACCTAATTTGTGGATGTGAATTAGAAGAGTTTGTTTATTCTTGTACTCTGTGTGTGTGTGTGTGTGTGTGTGTGTGTGTGTGTGCGTGTGCGTGCGCGTGCGCTTGTGGTCAGTTAGTACTTGCACAGAGAGATTATTTTAAAAACAGGCACCATACTTGGCCTAGCAGGATTTATTTTTATGTCAACCACTTTTTTTGCCTTTGTTTCTGAATTTTTTTTTCTGCTAAAGTGTTTCCACTACAGAGGTGTAGATGAAATTATATTGTGGTCAGGGGAGATAGGAAGATTTAAAAGGTTTTTGTATAACTCTTTCATCTACGACTGTGCTGATCTATCTTGGAACCTCAGACACTGCTAAAGGCTTTGCAACTGTTGCTTTACTCGAGTATCTTTTGCTTTCAAGATGGACTACAAGAGTTCCTTTTTGAAAAGATCTTCTAACACATTTATCTTGCACCAAAAATAAAAAATCCTTTATGTGTATAATGGTCAACGATATCATTGGGGAAATGGTGAAAGCTCCTTTCAGAACTCAGAATTATAGGATTCTGTCGGGGAAATACAGAAGGGTTTGTTTTTTTTGTTTTTTTGTTTTTTTTTTTTTCTGGTCAGGAACAGTGACCTGCAAACTCTCCTTAAAGTTTTCTGCTTTGAAGTCATAAGAAATCATTGAATCATCTGGATGCCAGGCTGGTGAAATATGTTTGACCTGCTTGTCTGTTTAAAACTCTCTCTTTTCTGCCTCCTTGAAGCTCCAGCTGCTCACCATCACACCGCTCCCACTCTGTCCTTCCCGACACCGTCATGCAGAACGATCAGTAGTCACTAATTGCTACACTCCCGGTATTTGTGGGAATTCCACCCCGCCCCCCCTCCCCCCCGCGATGATTCAGTTTGCATTAAAGCCCGACACAGACTTAGAATCAAATTTCTTTTTGTAGAATTATCACTGTATGACTCAAAGGAAGCAGGGCCACTGCTGCCAGTGCTTTTTCAGACTGGAATCAATTGGAAAACGGCCTGACTTATCTCGCTTCACTGTGAGCGAGTTTACAGGCTGTCCGTGTCTGCAGCAGTTGAACGCAGACGGGGGATGATGTCAGAGGCATCTGTTTCCTGTACCATCTGCACCTTATTATAAATGCAGTCGTCATAAAACGCGGTTCATTTTCTTTTGGTGGGCTCTGAAATCAAACTGCTGCAGCATTATCAGCCAGTGGGGTAATCACAGTGTATTGGATGAGAACTGTTCGGCAGTGTCGAGACTTGATGAAAATCTGTGCAGATGGCGGTCTTTTTCCTGATGTTTCAAACGGCTGGTCCCCCAAACTCTCCAACACTTGGGAGTCTGTCATTCTGACCTAGATAAAAGTGCTTCTTTCTCAGTAGTTTGTTATTGTGTCAAAATGTGCCTCCAGAGTGATAAAGCTGTGGCTATGTTACATTCCAGTTACACCTAACTTGCTGTCATTTTCCCCCATTATGATGTGAATGCCGACCGCCGTCACCACCACCACCCCCCCCCACACACACACATACACACACATCTGCTCCTTCACGGTGTCAGCATGAATGAAAATCAGATTCATACAGGTTGAGAGGGCAACTGCAGGCCTGAATCGACACTGTTCGTTTCAGCGAAGCTCATTCTTCCCATCTCAGGGTTACCGAGCAGCATGTACACTTGCTACGTGGATGATAACACTCTTTCCATTATTGGTCAGAGTCTCAGTGTTTGCTTTCAATTCCTAGGATGTGTGATCTCGAATGAGATCCAAGGAAAAGGATTTGGGTTGGCAGAATATCAGGTCCGATCAAGGTGAGAATTAGAAATGTGTGCAGGTAACCAAGAGGAAAGCAGAAGCTATACCAGTGCTTTGCTTTCAGAATTGTACAGAAACACCCACAGGCAGAAGAAAGGCAGGCTGAGTGTGCGGAGGCGCTGCAGGGTGGGACATAGGGGAAATGACAAAGAGTAGTTCTCAGGATGAACGTGGGAGCAATATGGAAACGTGTTGTTAACAACTAGAGAAAGGGACATGCTTAACAACACGACCTTCATAGTGTACCCTAATAGCGGTGTGGAATTTCCCTGTCTCTCCACTCCCTCACTCCTACCCCAAGGGGAAGTTTGCCAGGGAGAAGACCTATTTGCAGACCGCCCTCTGAGGAATGTCCTGTGTGGGTGAGTGATGACACACCATTGCACATGAACACGGATGTTCACGCTTGGGACCCCCTTCCTGGTCATGTCAACATCTGCAGTGACTGACTCCACGAACGTCCAGGTCCTGCACTCTTAGGGGACTAGACTAGGAAATAGTCCAGTAGACTCCACTTACTTTTATTCTGTCATCTTGAAAATAAAGTGACTCTTAGCAGTATGTGACACTTCCAAAGAAATGTCCTCTCTGTAAAGTCAGTTCTTTTCTTCATTAAGTTCCCCAAACTTAGGCCCAACTGGAATAAAAGCGTTTATTAAAATAAGATCATTTAAATCTTGAAACCTTGAAAGAAGGTGTTAATTTTGCTGATGAAATCTACATGAGTAAGCACAGTGGTAATAATCTGGTTTTACAAACTGAAAGAATGCAGATCACTCCAGATGAAATAGGCCATATCCAGAGATCAATTTACTGTAATGAAAATTCCAAGAGGATAGAAAATAGGAGAGTCTGTTCAGGAGAAGGAAGCTAAGTCTATTAATATGCTTTAATTTATAGAAAGCTGAAGAGGCGCAAGTTTTTGGCAGATGACACAAGGACACACACACATTGGGCCTAGACCCCATGTATTGGACATTTGATTGACTGACTTTTTAGAGAAGAATTCATATATAGCCTGACAAAGATTCGGATCGTTGTGTCAAATCCCCAAGGTACAGCTGAGGACCCACTCTCAACAAATACGTTCAAAGAAAGAACTTGTCCACACCCAGCACATTCTGAAATGCTGCCCCTCCTGTCTGCCTCTTACTTTTGTGATTGGCATCATTTATCAGCAGAGGTTTTGAATAATCAAAATAGATCCCAGACATTCTTAATGTATCAAGGAAATCACAGTCAATCACCTGAGTACACGTTAACAATGGCTTTTAAATTGCTATGTTTGATTGGCTTGATTAACTATGATAATTACAAGAATATTCACTGATTAATTTGAGGGGAACTGTTACTAGAAGGCAATATGTTTTAACACCACTTAATATTCTAAGATATACCAAGGAATTGAATATGTAAGCTATTTACTTATTTAAATGACCAAAGTATGTTTACAATATCTAAAAATAGCTGCTAAGGCCATTTTTCCAGTCTTGACTAGTATCATTATTTCCCTTCATGTTGGAAGAAAAATCCAAACAATATTTTAAGAACTAAATGACCAATTTTTTTGCACAAAAGATAGGAACTTCAATAAATGCTAACATTTTCTAGTTAACTTGTAAATACTTGAGGTATAATTTATATGAGTTTATGTTGTGTTTAGTCCCAATAACATGTTTAACGGATTCTATTTCTAAAGAGAGTGCAGCTGAGGCTTCCAAACCAGGGAGTTTTTGGTTTTTCTTTAACACTTTCCACTTCTGCTGCAAAGGAAACTTATGCCCGCCGATCATAAGGCAGTTTATTGGAACTGTACATACAGCAGGACTCCTCTATGACTAAATAAATAAAAAGCAATTGGCTATAGTGGGGAGAACCTGTAGTCGCCTCTTGTTTCGGTCTTTGGGTGACTGTGTCAGGATTGTGTGGCACCCAGAAGGCAGAAGATGGGGAACGTGGGACAAGTGGATATTGAGGCACGGTCCCACCATTTCAGCTCCTAAACTTCCACCTTTCAGCGAAGGGTGGGCCTCGCCTCTGCTCCCCTCACTTAATTCTGACACGCACTCAGTCCATTTCACTCCTCTACACACAGCATCCCCACTTACCCAATGGCAGAAACATCCCTGCCCCCTGCACCGTGCTCTACCTCGGCCCCCCTGCCCCTGGGAAGGCCTCCATTCAACCCTGATTGTCCCTGACAAGAAGGTTCCTGCAGCTTCGCCGAGGTATTCCAAGTAGGTGCCACACGAGGATGGCACAGTGAAAACTATTAAGAGGAAGCTCTCTCATGAATTCATCTCAGTATATGCTGCACATTGAACCACAAGGTTTTATGTGTCTCATTACGATCCTCACAAGAACTCTATATGACACTTATTTTACAGATAAATTTGGGAACATACTGTGTCTGAGGGAATATGCTTTTGTGAAAGAATTTTGAGTGGACTTAACAACTCATTCGTCAGCCCACTCCTTCACCATACTTCTGGGGTATGTTGAGGTATTGATTAGCACGAGGACCCTTCCCTGTGAGGAACTGGCAGTATCGCTAGAGATTTCAAAATTGGTAGGAACTGATCCAGAAGGTCCAGGAGGGGCATGGCCCGTGCTGATGCTGGATGAAAGGCGTGGAAAGCCTCACCTGTTCTGTAGTGGACACGGGTCACTCACTTATTCCTGAAGTGGTGGTTATGGGGGGGAGGGAGGGACTTGCTGAGTCAGAGGGAGTTTTTGGTAAATTTGGACAGAGATCACCTATTTTCTTAACTAGGTTTGGTGCTAGTTGACATAGGTAGTTGTCATAGCACATCCCACTGGTTTCCAAAAGAGAAATGCGAGTAGAACAAAGTCCCTGACACTTGCTCTTCCCCTGTCCTACTCACTGAACTACACCAGCACATTTGTAACGAAGCAGTGCGGTCTGTCACTGAACACGGGGGACGCCCTGAGGGGCCTGGGTCTTAGTGGAGTGCACGCCCATCAGCGCTAGTGATCCCGGGAAGCAGGCGGACGTGCCCTGCACCGGGCTCCAGCTGGCCCTCGGCGTCGCTTCCTCTCCCTCCCCCAGATGCACGTTCCCGGGCCCCGCTGTCAGTGTGGGGAGTGCGATGGTCACCAGAACACACAGGAGCCCCACCAGGAGCCCCACCTCTGTGGAAATGACGGCCTAGTGGGGACTGTGAAGGGACACATTCCTACGCTGCGTGTCACTGCTGTCCCAGCACAAGGGGCTGCCACCAAGGGGAAGTGAATTCTCTTGTCAATTCTGTAACTAATGAGTATGGAAGTAGAATTCATTTAAGGGGGAAAAACCCAACGATCTGTTGTTGTTTTCCCCGACCATGTAAATGATACCAGAAGGAAGGAAAGCAAGGAGTGAGAGGGACGTGGGAAAGAGAGAAGAAAAGGAGAGAAGGGCGGAGAGAAGGATGGAAAAAGAGAACCCGGAGTCTAAATCTGAACACACAAAGTAAGGTGCACAGGGAGAATCATTCCTGTAACAGTTGTGCTAATTATTGCATGAACGACTGTGTCATCTCTTTGAAATTTAATACGGTTAAAACTTAGGAGAAAAGGATACATTATAATCTGAGCATATCTTCATAGTACATTGCGATTGGTCTTTCTGTTTTTTTTTTTTTTAAAAACTATTCCTGTATTGCTCTGACTGTCACGATGAAATGTAGTTGTTTCTGAGTGTATGAACACTGATGTTGAATTTCACCTGAGTGTCTTGGGTTTGCAGATGTCCTGGATTGGTGGTGGTCTCCCATTTATCTCCCTCTCTGTCTCCATGGGCTACGTGCATTATTCTTCATGCTTTAAGGAAGTGCACATGTATGCACGTGTGACATCCCTGACGCTCTCTCTCCATTCCCCTTTTTGGAAGTCACTTCAGCTTCTGTCACTCACTTTCTCATTTAGCAAGTGAGCAGTATGAGATCTCTAATCTCTGCATTCAAATCAGGCACCCTTCTATGAACAACGCATAAGACGCTGCTTACCGTGTTCACTGCACGAAGCAAATGATGTCCCAAACCCTATGGTATGATAATGAAAGATTACTGCTCAGTTTTATTGGCATTTATTGTTCTAATTATGTATTCATTTATTCCTCTGCCTTGTTCCAAAAGGTTAATTTTGTTGTAGATTTGTTTAAAGTTCCTGGAATTTTACAATATGGCTGTTTTAACTATATTTAGCCAAACTAATTTGATGCCTCAATGTGATGTTTCACAAAACTTTAAAGGGGGATTTATTTATATGTATCAGAACCCATCATAAAACCGAGGAGCAAGGAAATTGCTCCCAATCTACCCGTGAAAAGACAAATGCACGTAAAGAAGGTGGTTAATAAAAACTGCACACAAACAAGTCAGGTGGTTTTCACTCCTCATAATCAGAGTGCCCTCGCCCGTGCAGCACCAGCTCCAACACAGCCCGCTTGCCGTTGGCGTGTGTGTCCCCGTGAACCCGGGGTTGTTTCCCTGGTTACCAAAATAAACAGAAATGCACACGCCTGCAGTCACTGCTTTCTCTTTTACCCAGCATCATCTATAGAAGTATCTAAAACACCCTGCTGTTTAACGTGAGTAGATGGGTACGCGCCGTGTTCACACACAAAGCCCAGTGGCATTCCCTCGCCCCGGGCAGTGTACGTGTTCTCGGCGTGGTCAGCGGTGTGCGCTGGGCCAGGGCGGGGAGCGGGGAGCTCCTAAGCCTTGCTTGCACCTCTCCCACTTCTCCTCGCTTGATTCGAAAGAGGAGATTTCTATTCTAATGTTTTACTTACAATACTTTTATATATTACATGAGCTTTAAAGTTAGGAGCGATGCAAGTTCCTAGGTCAGTAGATGCCATCTCTGAGGTCCTAGGCAAGTTTGTTCATTTTAAATCTTCATTTCCCTATCTGTAAAAGCCTCTCAGAGTTGATGCAAGGATTAAATAAAGTCGTGTGAAAATTAATAAAACAATATTTGTTTCTTCACCTCCAATTTTCTAGTCTTACTGAAATCCATAGTCATAAAGATACATGTTTATACTGATTCTGTTATTATATGTGATGCACCATTTTCCCAATGAGAAGATATAAAAAGTGCTTTCAGATAATTTGCACATACATAGTTAAGGTATGTAGACTAAACAGACATCTTTTAGTTTTCAATGTATTTATTGAGTTGCACATATATGTACAGCCACAATTATACAGTTAATATGTTAATTTGGAAATACTTTTTTATGCCCATATTTTCAGAAAAAATTTCATTCAAATATTCACCTGAACTTCAATGTCTTCATCATTTTTAGAGCCATGTTTTGAGTTTTTAGAGCATATTGTATTTACTTCTGGGTTTTATTGATATACAGAATATTTTGAAGTATGATGCTGTCACCTCAAATTTTATTCCATGTTACAAGTGCCATGTGAATAGCACTAAGCATAATTTTATGCTCATGCCTTCGTTCAGTAGGTGTGTATTGCAAATTGGACATTGCAAGTGTTGTATTTTTCCTATTTTAATTTTTCCATTTATTATGAATATGCATGAAAGCTGAGCATGGTTAAGAGTGTGTGTGAACGTTACATTTTCTTGGTGGTGATGGAATAAGTGAAAATCAATTGGAGGCAGAATATACAAATTATATATGTGTGTGTGTGCGTGCGTGTGTGTGTAATGATTGTTCAGCTTAATGCCACACGATTATACCAACAGGAAAGTATCTAATCTATATGGAATAATTTTTTTCTGCTAACTTGATGTCGTTCACACGAATACCTTGGGTTGGGATAAGAGGACCTTATCCTGTCCTTGGTGCTGTGTGAGTTTGGATGATTTTCCTCTTGTGTGGCTGTAGTTTGGACCCGGGAGCAAATTCCAGAGCCTCCAACCAGAAAGTCAGCCTCCCTGCGAAGAGTGCAAGAGAGCAGCCTGCCCTCCGCATGGGGCCAGGTGCCACAGTTCTGTGACGGTAGGGCTCGTACCCTCGATAGAGGGGAGCGCCTTTTCTGTGACTGGTTTTTCCTGGATTTTGCTGTCTGCACCCTTGCTGTGGTTCAGTGTATGCAAATGAGAAAACTCTGCTATGTTGATCCCTGCATATGCCAGTTCTGCTGCCCTCATTTATCAAACTGCAGGTAGATGGATATGCAAAATGTGTTATATTACCGTGTTGACCCCGAAATGCCGTGTTGACCCTGTGTGGGAAGTGAGGAGCCCTGCTCTATAATACTGATGAGCTGCTGCAGTCAGAGCTGGGACGTAGTGTCAGAATTCACATACTCACGCACTACACTGTGGTGAAAGGCATAAAAGATGTGAAAGCTTTAATAAAGTGAACGTGAGTGGACGGACCTACCGTCTCCTCTGAGAAATGCGTAGTTACTACTGGTAGCTAAACCCTTCCCCTGACCTTCCACGATCTCCTACTCCCTGCTCCCACCGACTACCCTAGAGGTCGTGTTTATCCTGCAGTTTGTGTTTACCACTCCCTTGCGTTTCTTTATAGCTCCAGAACACGTCTCTCTCCTTATCAGCATATTGTTGATGTTGGCATGTTTTTAAACTATGTAAACAGTAACATACTGCCTATATTCTTGTGCAACTTGCTTTTCTCTGCCCAAAATTTTGTCTGATGTGTGTTGATGTTTGTAGGTGGAGATGACTCATTTTCAACATGGTAGTGTTCCATTATAGGTATATGCCACTACCTAAACCTACCACACTTTCATCTTTTATCCTGGTGATGAATTTGGGGAATGTTTCTAATTTTAGTAATTTCAAACATGATATAAAAATTTTAAAGAAATGTTCCATAATGCACATATACAAGAAACTTCCTCCCACCCCCCATCCTAGCCTCCTTACTGGTATATATATATATATATATATATATATATATATATATATATATATATATATATATATATCTCCAGGGCTGAAGCACATCCTCAACTATTCTAGAAGATGCCAAATTATTATTTTTTTCAGATTGTCTGTATAAATTGACAGTCTAGCTATTATAGACAATTTTCTGTTGCTCCAGATACTCTCTTGTACTTGACATGTCCTGACTTAATATTTTACACACATAGAGTGCTTATTTTCTTCCATTTGCGTGTCTCTTGTGAATGTTCATGTCTTTTATCATTTTTTCTTTATTGATTCATTGAAGTTTAGCATATATGAATAATACTAGTCCTTTTTTGGTGATACGTCTCATGAATAACTTTTGGGCATATATTGTCATGATCTTTGTGCTATCACTTTTGTGATATAGGTATATTTTGATACACATGTGTTTTTAATTTAAATGTAAGCAAATAAATTCGTGTTTTCTTTTATTATTTATAGTTTCTATATATTTTTTTTTTGCATTTTATTAAAGGATCTTCCCCAGTCTCAGCACTAGAAACTTTTTCTCCTCTGTTTTCTTCTAAGCATTTTTAATTTTTATTGGTTATCTATTTCTGCATAACAAAATTACCACAAACTTAATGGCTTAAAACAACACACATCATCTCGCAGTTCCTGTGGGGCAGGAATCCAGGGCTTAGCTGGGTCCTCTGCGTAGGGTGTTTGACAAGGGCTGGTGCTGGGATCTCATCTGACGCCGGAGAAGCTCTGTGGCTGTCGGCGGGATTTGGTTCTCTGTGGGATGTCGGACGATAAGCCACTGGCTGGAGACCACCCTCAATCACCTACCACCCTCAGTCACCTGCCGTGTGGGCCTCTCCATAGGCCGCTCACTTCATGGAAGCCAGGACGGGAAGGAATGGGTAGAGACGCTGCTGACGCTGTAGAGTAACTGTGGAGGTGACGTGACCCTGGTCAGCGCTGGTCGGAAGCCAGCCACGGGGCCCAGCACCCCCAAGGAGAAGGGGTTAAATAAAGGCATGAGTACCAGAAGGTGTAACGGCGGGTTCCTTTTAGTCTTGCACAGATTTTTGTCTTTATATTTAAATATTTAATCTTCTAAATATTAATGTGATGATGCTGAGATTTTTGTTTTCTGTATGAATAACCTGTTGTCCTATAGACTGAAAAGGTTAAAAACCCTTTTCTTTCCCATTGCCCTTCGATGCTGTCTCCACACGTCAGGTCCTGCGTTTTGCTGAATCCCTTCTGAGCTCTGCACTTTATTCCGCCGGCAAATTTGATGACGCTGATGACAACACCACGCTGTCCTGATTACCACAGACTTTTTCTTAGCCTTGAAATCTGGCGGCAAATCTTTTTATTATATTTTCCTCATTTTGTCTTTGATTTTCTTAAGCCTTTGTTCTCTCATATGCATTTTAGATTTAGTTTGCACAGTTTCTTAAAGCGAAAACACCAAGAACAATGCATGTTAACTGCCAACGCATTACATCAATTTTGGGAGAATTGACATCTTTACATTAGTCCCTATTCATTAGCATATGTCTCTCTTTTTATATGCTTGTTAATGCTTTGATAGATGATAAGTTTGAGCACTTTATATATTGTTATTACAGTGAACGACATTCACTTTAATGATACAGGGTCTGGCAGAAGTAACGCCCTTTTTTTCTGAGCTGCTAATCTATACCAAAGCTTTTATTACAAAATGATAAGCGTGCAATTCTGTAACATATCAACATCTTAACTACTTAAAAAAAAAGGCATTACTTCTGCCGGGTCCTGTGTGTTTTAACTGTTGCTAGTATATAGAAAATGCAATTGACTTTCGTTTTATTTACATTGTATCAGGAACCTTATTAATTCTTATTACTAGTTTAATAATTTACCTGTAAATTCTTCTGAAATACTTATGTAGATGGTTTTGCAAGCTGTAATTAATGAGGATGATATTCCTTTCCCCTTAATCTCATCACGTTTTAATGTTCTTACCGTGTCTGTTAGGACCTCCTATAAATACCAAATGGATTTGATAATACAGAATGTTCTCACACTGTTCTGAATGCGAATGGAGTGCTTCCAGATTTCACCGCAGAGCAAACAGACTCACCTTGTCGGATCGTGGAGTTCCCTTCTATTTCTACTTTGATAAGTGACTCCTTATCGTCAATGCATACTGAGATTTATTCATTGCTTTTGCTGCATGTATTGTGATAGTCATATATTTCTTTGCCTTTAGGTATTAATGTGAAAATATCATCTGTATTATATGAAAATACATTTTTTTTTCTTTTGAGATTAAACCAAACTCAGCTTGCTGTGATAAAGCCAGTCTGAGAATGATTGATTTTATTTGTGTATGTTGCTGGATTGAGTTTTTAAATCATTCATTTGTCAACATCAACATTTGTAATTGTGATTTTTCTCAAACTGTACTGGTCTAATTTTGAAGTCAACCTACCTTTCACATAAAATAAGTTGAGAATGTTCTATTTTTACATTCTCTAGAAGATTGAAATATATTCTCTGCATAAAATTGAAATGACCTAATACGAGAATGTTTGTTACAACTCATTTTTAAAACCAAGTGACCCTGTGATTTCTTTTTGGTAATATTTTGACTACATATGCAATTTTATTTAATGGTTATAGGCTTATTTTATTTATTCATGTATTTTTGAAGCCTGTTTTGGCAAGTTACGCTTTTAAAGAATGTGTCCATTTCTTTTCATTTTTCACATTCATTGACCTAAATTTGTTCACAATGCATTCTGCCGCCCTCTCACGATCCAGCCCCCATGCGCATTTCTTTTCAGTCCTAATATTGAGTGTGTGTACCTTATTTCGTTTTGTTCCCGGTGGTTTTTGGCTGGTGGACATGGATCAAAAAACAAATAAATAAAATAATGGGCCATATAATTAAAATGCCTTTTATATAAGTCTTTTCAAAGACTTTCAGTTTTTTTTTTTTAAGGTTGTTCCTTCCCTTTATTTTACGTCTCTTTGTTATTGCATAACTTTGGCTGCTGATCTCACCCATTTCCTTCATTCCATTTTAATGATTTTCTCTGATTTGCTCTTGTTGGGTTTTGTGGCTTTAATTATACGGCCGATTATTTTTTTGTCCACGTCCACCGCCAAACCCCACCGGGAGTAAACTGGATTTATTGTGTTTTATAGTAAGAGGCATTTGAATTGTACCACTTTGCTCTGAATTAGCTGCTGCCGGAGGTGGGGGTGACCCTATGAGTGGGTATCTGAATAGAACTTCTTCACGAAGAGGGAAGGGCAGAGACAGGCTGGAGCTGTATTTGGCGAGGCCGTAGCCACCCCTCACATTAGCCGGGAGAGGGGGCTGTGGCGCGTTCTGTGGTTCAGACACGTCTGTCCTTTTTGTGTCCAGACGTGATTAGGGAGTGGCCCTGCTTTTGTCTTTATCCAGCACTGTCACAGCGTGCTTTGCTCTTTCACATTATTTATGTTCAGCAGGAGGACACCAGGCCTGGCTGAGGGCGACAGGCCAGCTCCTGGGTGTCAGGAGCCGTGTTGTTTTGTCGGGCTTTCTATTCTCACTCTAAAATGCTTATTCTTTCCACTGGGCTCATTTGAAGCTACGAATTTACCTCGAAAACCATGATGCTTGTAGCCACACATTTTCATGTGTGGTTTTGCCGTTACCCTTCCAAGGATTTCCTGAATTCCAGTTGTGATCTCTTGTCCGACCGTGACTACCGATTCTTGTACGTGTGGGGGTTCTCTAAGTTTCCTCCTGTATCGCTTTTTGTCTTCCATGTGTTGGGGTCAGAAACAACGGACTGAGTGGCACCCGTGTTGTGACACGTAAGGCTGTCTGCGGGGGTGCGGACCGCGTGTGGAAAATGTCCCTAAACCTCCCACGTGTTGTGTAAGATAAGGGATGGTTTCCGCCTGCTGGGTGTGCTGTTCGAGGCCTGCTGGAGCGAGTTTCTTGTTCAAAACGTGTATCCGTGTGAGTCGTTTTCTAATCTTCCAACTACTACAAAAGGTGTGTGTCAGTAGTACATGCAAGTTATCAGGGGCATATAATCTAGTATTCGTTGTAAATTTTATGAATTGAGCTTTTATGTCATGACCCTCTTCATTTTGAGCATTACTGCTGGCTTCCAGAAGTTTTAAAATGAAATTAGATAAAACATTTTCCCTTCGGGGTGTGCCCTGTGCTTGGTATTAGCCTGGCATGTAATTTTTCATCCTGATACTTTCAAACATTTTGTGGTTTGATGTATTTTAAAATGCATGTCTTGTAGATCGAATATAGCTGAATTTCTATGCATCTCCTAACAATTTTTGTTGTTTAATATCCAGAGCGTTTAATCTGTTTATATTCATTGTGATTATTGATATGTTTGGATTTATTTATCATAGTGTGTGCTTTCTGTTCATGTCTCCGTGTACCATGTTCCTTGTTAAATTTTCTGAAATGATTTTGAAATGATTGTCCCTCCCAGTGCGTCCTATTTCTATGATTCTGAGGCTTATTATAGAAAAATCGAAAGCGAAGGTCACTATTTTATGTGCCCTATATTTGTTTCTATTTATCCATATGTTTACTTTTTTCTTTCTAATCCACCAAGTTATTCAAGCCTTTGCTCTCTGTGTGTTGTTTTCTGATTTTAAGTCTATATTACTATATTCTCAATTTTCCTTTGCCTAAAATACGTTTTGTTTTGTGTTTGACATTCATTCTTGCAGGCAAATTTACTGTGCATACAGTCCTAGGTTAACAGCACTTTGAATATGGTGTTCTACTTGTCTCTTTGGCCACTTCTGTTTTCATTGTGATGTGGCCAAGGTCAATGACGAGAATAAATCCTGGGCAGAGCCGTGAGAGGTCAGAGGAGAGAAAAGAAGGTAGCCAGGTGTCATCCGGGAGAGCGAAAGCGTTCGGGGGACAGATAGGGAAGTGTTCCTTTGCCAACAGCCCTCGGGGCCCCTTGACCGTGATGCCTCCGCGCTTAGAGTAAGAGACCCCGTTTCTCCCAGGGTTGTTGAGCTGTGCGTGTGCGGGGGTGGAAGGAACAGGAGGTTGTTTCACTGTGAGATGGCAGGAGGGGAGAGTGTGAGGTGAGGCGGTATGTGGGCGACTGATTGCAGAGAGGAAGGGACACCTAGGGGACGTGGTTATCAAGGATTTTAGGTTCTGGTGGCCCCACGGACTGTGCACGTACTCGCCGCTAAGACAGGACGTGACACTCTAATGATGGGACCCATGAAAGTGAGATGATTAATGTTTTGAACCATTGCTGATCCCGTGCAGCGGTTCTAAGTTCTTCCCTCTTGGGGACACTTTGCCCCCTTAGAAGTCACAAAACTTGGTTTTCATGTGTGCGACGTCGGCACTTAACATGCCCAAAATTACAACTGAGGATTTCTTAAATATTCATTTATAGCTTTATTTTAAAACGGCAGCAATAAACCCATGACAGCACGATACATCATAGCATCTTTATCTGATAAAAGTAACTATATTTTCCAACAGAAAAATAACTATATTTTTCCAAAACGGTGAGAAAGTGTCACCGTTTTACAATTTTACGAATCTTCTCAATGTTTGGCTCATTAGAAGACAGCTGGATCTTCATATCTGTCTGGATTCACGTGATGTGCTTAGCTTCTGGGAAACTCTACTGTAGACTTGTGAAAAAATGAGAGTTAAAGAAGAGAAGTCATTTCTTTGGATTAAAACGCAGATACCTCAGAGGCCGTCTGAAGGTGCCTCAGGGCGCCCAGGGCGCATGGAGCACTCGCCGAGCGTCCCTGGTCCAGTGTGTGATGGAGTGTGTGAAGGAAGTCGCGTTTATTTGAGACAGGGACACCAAGAAGCTAAGGGCCCAGAATGTTGGAAGAGGGAATATCCCTGCGTACGGTGATCAAGAGACAAATCACCAATCTGATATCATTATGAGATTAAAAGAGAATTGAAAATAATACTTAAACTGCCTGTTAACTCTGGAATTGTTGCCAGCACGTGAGGGCACGGGTGGGTGTGGACATGCAGCCTGAGGGCAGGAGGAGTGGGGAGAGGGCAGCCGGGAGTGAGGGGGTGAGGTCTTTAGAGAAGAGGTGGGGTGGAGGGCCGCTCAGGTGGGCGATGCGTGGTGGCGCCGTCTAATGACCAGGCAGCCCTGGGTGCGCGGGGGAGAAATGATGACTAGAAGGTGAAAACGCAGCCGAGGGACACCTGCTCCACCTCGCTGTCAGTTGGGAGCAAGTAGAAAAGGGCGTAGCCCGCACAGGAATGAAGCTGAAGGAGACGTGCCTCAGGGCCAGCCAGTGGCAGCAGCAACAAGAGGACAGGATGCTCAGAGAAGTGGCAGGTGGCCTGGCGAACCCCAGGGCGCACCGTGACTGCGAAGGCTGCACACCTACAATTTATAATGGAGCCCAGTCAGAAGTGTTGGTTCCCTGTGAAAACACGTACTTTATTCTCACTAACAGCACACTACATTTAAAGTGTTCCCCTCATCATTTCTCCCATTTCTTGAAACTGTGGGGTTACCTTGCTTGCCGTGCCCTCTGGGTATGATTCGTCCGGGTTCCATTTTCCACCCTCCCTCCCTCCCCCCAATACTTCAGTACCCTTGAAATAAAACTCATATCCCAGGATACACTCCTTCCCAGCCTCTTCCAGAGAAAATCCGTAGGTAGGAGGGAAAACCATCTTCCAGACACTTCGGGGAGGTTTTGATATGCTAATGAAGCCGGGCACAGTGCAGGGCCTTTCAGCCCGGACCCACAGGCCTATTCAGAGACGCCTGTCCGCCCAGCATCCTCGAACCTCTCTCTCACACTCTGCAGAACTGGGACACTAAGTGCAAAGGAACAGGGTGAACCCAGGTCTCCTCATTCACTTTGCCACTTTTGTTTCCTAGTTGTTTTTTCACTATTCATAGTAACAGAAAAGTTACTTCCAAATTGAATCATTTAGAGACTTCGTGATATGTGCATCCTTTCCTGAGCACAAATTATTACTGACTAAATGATACTTTGCCCACCTTCTTCAGTAAAGATGAACCACCATTGGGCATTGTATCTCTTACACTCACTGGACTGTTACTCGATAAAGGATTGTCGTATGTAACTTATTTTTTAAATATTAACATGAGGTGGTTACAAGCAGATTGAACTTTTGCAACTAGCTGCAAAAGCATTTATGTTTCTTCTTACTTGAATGAAACTGGTTTTGTACTAAAAGTGAATGAGAGAATATGGTGGCCTTTGGTGGCAGCTGTGACATCAGAACCAAGTGATCTGGCTCTGACTCCAGTTCTAGTTCCTGAAAATCAGCCTCCACTCCATGGACATGCGGTCCCCCTCCCTTGGCGCACTTCAGCCTGTGAAGCAGCAGGTCACCCAGATTTGTGTCCCAAGTCTCAGCTATAATGCGTCACAAGTCAGTCCTCAGAGCAGATAGGCCATTCTTGAGTCCAGTCCCTCTCACAGGAAGAACAAGTAGCAACAACCCATAGACAAGACACCATCATGAAAATCCCAGAATGCGAGGATGAGGCTGAAGCACCCCCCAGACTGCAGAGACTGAGGCAGACAGCATTCTGGGTACATGCTGCGTGCATTATGTGTCCCTAAGACGGGCACATGGCCACACCAGGAGGCCCCCTGGGCCTGCGGGCTCCCCAGTGCAAAGACAGGGCCCAAGGTGGATTCCAGCTTCTCCAGCATTGCAGGATGCTTCCCAGGGAGCTCAGGTGGGGATTGCTGGGAAAAAAACTGCAGGTTTGACAAGTGGGGACCAGTTAGACAGAGAAGAACAGTAACCAGTCAGGGCTCAGGCTGGCAGACCGCATTCCTGCAGCCAGGTGCCGAGTGCAGAGACCCCAGCCAGGGGCTCTGGCCATCTGCTGAGCCAAACGGACCACAGAAATCAGTAACGGGAGGAGAGCTGGAACATTCACACACGTGGGGCAAGTACACAGCTCACTTCTGAAATAACCAGTGATGCAAGAAGAAATCAGAAGGGATATAACAAGTATCTTGAGACAAATGGAACATACAAAAACTTACGGGAGCCATACATGCTTACGTTATAGCTATAAATGCTTACATTAAGGAAAAAGAAGACTCTCAAATAAATGAGCTAAGATTACATCTTGAGGAACTAGGAAAAGAACAATAAGCCCAAATGTAGCAGAAGGAAGCAAAAATAATAGTGCAGAAATAATGAAATAGATACAGTAAAACAACAGAAAAGATGGACAAAATTAAGAGTTCATTCTTGGAAAAAATAAATAAAACTGACACACTGTAAGCTAGACTTACCAAGGAAAAAGGACCTCAAAGAAACAAAAGTAGAAACAAAAGAAGAAAAATTATAATTGATACCACAGAAATACAAAGCATTAACCATATGAACATTCATATGCCTACTGGTTGGTTGATCTAGAAGAAATAGATATATTTCTATGATAGAAACCTACAACCTACTAAGACCAAATCATGCAGAAATATACAATTCTAACAGGCCAATAATGAGTAGGAAGATTGAATCGGTCATCAAAAAAGATGAGTCCATGACGAGATGGCTTCACTAGTGAATTCAACCAAACATTAAAAAAAAACAGGAGAGGAGGGGGGGAAGCTAAATATAAGGGGATGGAAAGAGAAGTCACATTAGGTGGTGAACTTATTATACATCAAGTTGACAATGCACTGTAGAATTATATGCCTGAGACCTATGTAATCCTTGCTAACAGATGTCACCCCAATAAGTCTAACAATAAAAATGAATTAAAAAAAAACAAACAAACAAACAAAAAAACAGGGGCTCCCTGGTGGTGCAGTGGCTAGGCTTCGGCGCTCTCACTGCCACGGCCTGGGCTCCATCCCCGCTCTGGGAACCAACCAAAAAACAAACAAACAAACAAAACAACAAAAAACAAAAATCCTTCTCAAACTCTTCCAAAAATTGAAGAGGAGGGGACACCCCCAAACTCATTTTACAGGGCCAGCATTACCCTGATACCCACGTCAACTTTTTCTTTTGCAACCCAAGTGTCTCTCTGTGTTAGAATTTTGGGGAACGTCATCCTGCTAATGACAATGGACATACACCCCCCATTCAAATCACTAGACTTTTTTTTTTTTTAAAGGAACTACTGGAAAAGAGGAGATAATGCCACTGAGTGTGCAAAAGTACACGACATCTGTTCAGTTTCTGTAAATTTTTGTCTGGATTGCTGCACAGCATATCCGATTGCTCAAAACCGTCTCGTCGCTCTCGATGTCGTGTCCACTGCTTTGGTTACGAGTCCCAGCCTGCTGCCGTCTACAAATCTTCACGTCGTGCCTTCCTCTGTCTTCTTCTGGTTATTAAGTTTGTAACAAGATGGCTAAGAGCCAACGCACTGCGGGGCTTTGCTAAAGACAACTCCACTGCGTAATTTTATATTTATCAACCCTCTTTAGGCCTCTAGGTTCAATACAAGTTGATTTTTATGTGAAAAACTATTCATCTTCCTTTGGCTGTTTTTCCTCCTCTTTACTATGGGGTGCATTTTGTAGCAGTTTCTCAAAATCTCTGGATAGGGCCAGTTTGGGTTTTTAATTTCCAATGGTCAGTGATATATGCTTTTGTAAGAACATGTAAAAATTGTCGGGAAAATCAATCACAAAAGAGAAATGAAACTGCAGTCATTTTACTGTTAGACTCAACAGGCATAAAATCACATTTTAACAATGATTCAAATGGAACAATAGAAAAAAGGGTCACAAAACTCTACACATTATTCATTGAAATTGTGCATGTGGGTAATTAGTGTAGAAAATACTATTACAATTGAAACTTTCTATTGTCCTCCAACTTTAATGAAACAGAGGTCCTGAGCAGAGTGCCATGCCCACACTGAGCCCCTATCTGCACATTTTGAATCAATCCAGTGCATGTCAATAATGCTTTTTACGTGACAGAGGAACTTGCATCGTGCATGTTAATTTCTCTAATTTAGATTCGATAAATGCCCGTGTCACTCAATAACGTCCATCTTGACCTCCGTGTTTTGGTTCTGTCGCATTCACAGTGGAAAAGCCAGTCAGAGCGGTAGGCCGACTGGACGGAAAGCATCTGAAGGAAATTGAGTGACTTTACAGAACTCACACTTATCTAACATAAAGCACGAGCTTTTGTGTTTTTAGAATGTGTCTTCAATCCTTCAGTAACGAGTTCTAACCCGTCGTCTTAAACTTTTAATTAAATTTAAATTATACTTTAGTAAAAGAAAAGGGGTTTCAGGATTTCTAGGATAGAGTTTTAGTGGAAAAACAAAATTCAAAATATTAAACTTGTGTTGGAGGTAACTTTTTCACAAATATGCAAAATAAAGATTCACTGAGGTATATGGTGTGTGTGTGTGTGTGTGTGTGTGTGTATTTGTAGGTATCGAAGTGTTGAGATGATTTTAAAAATTGAGACATTTTGGTACAGGCCAGGCTCCATTTGGTGCTCCGATCAGTCAGCAGGGCTGAACGGAAGAGTCACAAGGAAAACTAGCATTTCTCATTACAGTATCTGACCAGATTTGACCATGTGACTGTGTGCTAGGAAAGAGTATTCCGGGATCTCGTGGGCAGACACGTACGAGCAGGTTGAATGTCACACGAACATCGCTCATTCCCCCGTCTGCCTCTGCACTTCAAAGAGCCCGTGTCCAGGGCGCCGGCTGTCACAGTGCTGAGTCACTAATGCATTTCGACTTCACGCTAGAGGAAACTGCTTCACATCTGGTATTCAAAAGTACTCATGTTTCTTGCTGCTTTTGACAGTTCTTGGCAGAGTTTGTAAATCATGATGTTTATTTAAACATTTTTAAAAAGATGTGGCCAAATTGCTTTCGGTTTCATGTAGTTCAGACAGAAAATCATCTCATGCAGAATCCCAAAGGATTCGTGAGTTATACAAATTGCCCATCTATAAATTGTCGCCATTTCACTTTAAATCTTTTAATGTATGATGAGCAACGAGGCTTGTAATTGTGGAAATCTTTAATAAAACCATACCTCAAATGGTAGAAAATCTCTGCTTATGAATGACTTCATTCTGGCCAATATTCATTAAGCATCTGGGGAAAACTTGTGTCTGCATGGTGAAGCTTCTAGAGGCCACCTACGTTCTTTGACTTGCATCCCCATTTCTTCATCCTCAAAACTGGGGCGTGTCCTTTCCAAACTGCCATCTCTCTAAATCTTCCTCCTCTGTCAGCCTCTTCTACTTTGATGGATTCTTGTGATGACATTGGTCCCACCCAGATAATCCAGAATAATCTCCCCATCTCAAAGTCAGCACATCAGCAACATCAATTCTATCCAAAACCTCAGTCCTCCATCACCAGCTGGTCTAACATAACCAGAAGTTCTGGAGTCGGTCCGTAGACATCTGAGGTGGACCTTGTCCTGCCTATCAGATGCATTTCATCTTGTATGTGAGACAAGTCTATAGTTATTGTCACTACTGATGAATTATTAGATTCTTGATAATAGGGGCCCTTCCATTATTTTGTTCTGATAGTGCAATTTGTAGCTCAGTAAATGATTCCACATCACAAGTTTGAATTTTATACACACGTATGTGTACATACTTGTATATATACCTATCTATGTAGACATGGACGTGCTTATAAGGTACAGCAGGAACGTTGAGGATTAATCTACACCAAGGCAACTTTATTTGAGGAGGATAATATAATACATTGTACTCTACTTCCTGTTTAAGCTCTGATTCTATTGAGAGAAAGAGGGAGGGGTGGGGGGGAGGGAAGGAGAGGGGGAGAGAGAGATCGCACAGAGGAATAGGCAGATGGAGAGTAAAATGGCAGTTTTGTTTATGAAAATGACGAGGTCGGACGAGTGTGTCAAAAATGGTCTCCCTAATACTTATGACCAGATTCAGGCAGTTTTCCACTCTGTCTCAGGAGGTGCTGGAACCCCGCACCCCCCATGGGCACCCGCGTTAGAGAACTCGGCATGGAGGGGTACATTCGCACATTTCCTCGTGGGCGCTAGGGTGTGGGCCATGGGCCAGTTTGCTTCTCCATGTACAGAAAGGGACCGGGGTGCAGTGAAAGCCCCACCCCACGGAAACTGCCACGGGGGTTGGGGTGTATCCCCTTCTGCTGTTCAGCAGATAGGCCCTTTCAACTAGAAATAAAAACCAGTTGATTCACCCAAAATGTGAAACCCAAAAGTGGATAAAGACAAACCAGCATTGATGTTGGAATATAAATACGAACTTTTAGAAATCTATTCGGATCAGTTATAAAACTTGGTGATAGTACATGGTGTTTTAACTGTCCTTAAGTATGTTAGGCAATAGGCAGGGCGTTTCCCAGTAAATTAACTGTACAAAGTAATTTTCCAAATAATTGGCGTCACTGCTTGCCCAAATAGCTCTTAGTTTCAAACTATTTATTTTGATCAAAGCTGCTTTACCTACTTTTTAAAAATAAATAAGTAGAATAATTGGTCTAGTCTATGTGAAATAATGAGAGGAACAATGAAGTTATCTGAATAGTCACAAATATGTTAGTAACGCTTGCTTTCCGTTGCTTCAGAATCTATAAATTACAAATACGTTCCTAATAAAATCTGGCATCTATGTATAAAAGTTTATGTTAGATCTTTCTCTTCGGGAGTGACGTGCTGTTAGAAGCGGGACCGTGCCAGCCTTTGTAAAACTCCTCGGCGAGCAGGCCTCGGGAACTCAGCCAAGTGTTGTTGGGGTGAAGAAGAAACGAATCTTCACAAAAACACGGGGAGTCATCCTTATTTGGCTGGAGCCAACCCTTCTGAGTTCAAATCCTGCTCTACAGCACCCCCTGCAGGCCAGTGCCTTGGCATCTCTGCACCTCAGTTTCCTCAGCACGCAGAAGGGTTCTAACAGCAGAGCTCTGAGGCTATGCCAACCCCTTACAACAGCAGCTGGAATGTTTTAAACTACGATTAGCTATGTTCACAGTGAAAGAAATAGAGGCTTGGAGATTTGTTTCATGTCACGTAACTGGAAAAATTCAGAACTCTCATTCTTAAGTCTGGCTCTACGTTGAATATGCCAGAACTATCTTCGAGATGACTGTCCCTAGGATTTAAACGTACCACTAGTAAAGCTAGATGTTTGGGCTCCCATGAGGATGTTTCTATAATGACATGTTTTATAATATCCAACTTTCTGGGGTTACTCTTTTTTTTTTTTTTAGCACAAATCTGTCATTTGACTGTTGATGCCATGTAAGATCTATGAACATGGTGATGTCCCTGAATTTCTGAGACCTTTCCTCAGGATTTTCACACTATTCCACTGGGATTCTTCTCTGTTTTTTGGTTGTGACTTGTCAGTCACCTCTCCTGCTCCCTCTTGATATAAATTGCTAATCTTACCTGCACGTCTGTAGCCTGATATTTTCTCTCTGCTTGATTTGTCCTAAAGGTGGACATAACCTTCTCTCAATTCTCAGATGCACCCTTAGTAAAAGATCATGATGTGATAGAATCTTTTCCTACCTTTTGGGGTGTGTGTCAGGGGAAAGTTGGCATGGTGTGGGCAGTGCTAACATTTAACATGGAATGCTTTTGTTGGCCTCCAGCCTGCTGTCCCCTCACAGAGAACTTTCCATCTCTCTCCCTAGTGTGCCAGAAAGCTCCAAACTCCAGTCTCTTTTCCACACTGCCCAATCAGAAATCAAAATCAGTGAACTTCAGAACTGCCATCGCACATCATGGGTCAGTAAATAAAATAATGTCGAATGTGGTTTTATAGGAATTAATGGAATTAGATATTGGGGCTACAAACACAATCAGGCAGACACAGCCTGTTCCCCCATTGGGAACTAAACTTGAAATTATTTTTGTAGATGCTGACCACTTACCTCTCCAGTTACAGAATAATAGGAAACAGTTTTAATACGAAACAGTCAAGTCTCAGTAGTGTGATAGGAAAGAAATGAAAAGAAACTAATATCTATCCAGTGGGGTTTTCAGTAGTGTGATTTTTCTCTGAGAAAAGCTTTTATGTACAGAAAAGACTATCTGCAGTTATCTGAGAGACAAATTACTGTTGTTTGATTAAAGTGACACATCATGAAAAATGCTTCAGCTTAGCTTTCAATTCAACTCAAAAGTCTCATTAACCTACTCATTTTATTTAGGACTTAGTAATTATATTCCTTCAGATACTTGAAATTGTATTTTCAGATATAACATTTTTATCCAATTTTGTTTTTAAATATGTAAATACTGACACAAAAAGCAAAACTTTCCCCAAAGTTAGACAAATCTTCTACATCTAATAAATAAAACATTCTAAGCACAGTGAGTCGGGAGCTCTTTCAACCACGTCAGCGTTCCTTAAAACACGGTCGAGAAGCTGTGATATCATTCGGCTCGCGGTAACAACTTTGGATCAGTTATGTAACCAGACATTTTAAAATGGAAATTTCACAATCAACCTTTCAGAATCTCTAGAATGACAACGTTATTAAACATTACAAGCTTTTCCATGCCAAATGTAGGCAAGTTGTTCCAATGATTAAAATGGTGTCCCTAATCTTGCCATTAGATGATACAATCCATTGGTTTATTTTTATATTCTTTATATTTAATTATTAATCTTTCCAGGATTAGAGACATGTCCAGGAAATCATTTCATCATGTCTAGCAAGTTGAAGACAGTGGCCTGCCCAAACACTGAGGCTGGAATGTTGACCCTGAGAGCAACTTAGGTCCAGGGTGATTTAACCTTCCACACTGATGGACAAACTGAGCTGCATAATAAGCATCTATGGACAGGGGGCTGTAAATTATAGCTATGTGTTTGTAAAGCATATAAAATACAAGGCGATTTCATTTCTACCATAAACCACCTTATTTTGTCCCAGTTCTTTTTTACTGTATGGGTTGGACAAACTCTATACCCTCCTGACACTGCAACACACACACACACACACACACACACACACGAATAGACATTGCAGCTACATTGCTTCCCTAATTTATTTATTATAATTGCACTGAATTGTATATTCATAAAATCTTATTTGGTTGTAACCAGACAAAAATGCTCATAGTTATTGCCATGCAACCTAATGGTTCCACAAACCCAGGATTTTTTCTGGCTCTGTGAGTTACAGCACCCAAGTCATGCTCCAGACACATTTCTGTGGCCAGTGTTTTGCACACATCAGATGATTTAAGCGTCCTAAGTTTAGTGAGGTATAGATTGTTATTCTGCTTTTGAAGTCTGCACAACTTACACCATGTGATAGCCAAAGAGTGGTAGGCAGGCCTAGAGGCCCAAGTCCACCAGGTATGAAGTTGTGATCCCGTCCCACATCATGGGATCTCGTTCTTTTAATAATCATCATTGAGGCATTTATGGAGATGCTACCAGGCACAGATTTTTAAGAACACACAAAAAGTTCATTCTAATGAGAAGCTATGGAGAAAAAGTGGCTCCAAGTATGGACAGAAAAGTATGGTTAACACAAAGGAAAGATGCAATTCATGTCACTGTGAGTCTCGCAGAGGAGAGAGCTGGGTCTTAGAAGTGGGCAGTCCCAAGTTCCAGCGGTTGGTTTGTTTACTTGTAGTATGACTTGGGACAAGTTACTGAAACATTCTAGGCCATAGTTTCCTCATCTGTAAAGTGAGAATACTAATATCTGCTATGCAATTTTAGTCTACGGATGACTGATAGGACACATTAAATTGTGTGTGTGTTTCCATGTGTTTAAAAATCTGTACTTTTACTATTTATTTTTATTATTTTAAGTTTTTAAAATTAAATTTATTAGGGTCACATTTGTTAGTAAAATTATGTAGGTGTCAAGTGTATAGTTCTGTAATACATCATCTGTGTGTTGTATTGTATGTTCACCACCCTGAGTCAGTTTAAGAAAGTCCACATATAAATTATTTATCTTTTTCAATATATACATTTACTTTTTTTCTGTGCACTTGAATAAAGCAATGACTATTATATCTATTTTTTAAAAAACATAAATTTGCCAATACTAGTCCTCTTAGAAAAATGATGGATTCCTTGTACACATATTTGGGAAAATTATGAAGCAAGATCATTCGAATTTACTTAGAATGTCAAAATATAAAATATGTAAAAATTAAGCTTAATATTATTAATTTCAAATACAGAATAACTACATCTTTTTTTAAGACTTAGTCTTTATCCAAGGACCAAGTCTTTTCTGACATCCACCACACCCATATTCTCTCTCTCTCTCATCTGTAACTATTTCTCTTAGTGGTCCTCCCCATTTCTGAATATCTAAAAATGTAGTGTAGGCAGGATTCTAGTTTTCAGTCAAAGACACATTTAGGGGCCATAATATATTCTTATTTCTTGTCTAATGTGTATTGATTTCTTTTTCCTCTTCAAGGCAAGTCTTTACAAACATGGTAATTTCCCTTGAGGATAATGATGGTCACATAGCAGCACCACTTTGAATGACACACACAAAAAAATCACTTCTTTTAGGTCAATTACATTTACGTAAAGTGCTTTGGAGGAGCCTACGGTTTACCTTCATCCTTTCGTTAGTAGTGATTTTCTTTGGTCCCCCAAATTTCCTTTTGTTTGGTACTACACAACCTCAACATTTAACCACTCAGAACCTTTCCTTCCACTCAACAAGTGCTCTCCTTTGAGAAAGGAGGGAACCACAGTAATAATTTCAGCTAGGTTTGATGAAGACATCTGTAATGAGGATTTCAAACCACCAGTGTAATCAGTGTTTTTTTTTTCATGTTAAAATTCTATGTCTTAGGCATTGAATTAATATAGTTCTTAAAAATCATTCTTTTATAGTTTTCCCTAGCCCAGTAAGTACCTCTTATTTACTGGTGACAATAAGTTAAATTTTGGCTTAAGGTTTGTATTGTATTCCATTTTCTGATGAAGTTGAATCTGAGCTAATGGAATTTATTGTTTGTTTATAATTAAGAATACTCAGTGGCCTGAGTAGTCACCTGCATCATCAAATATTCAGTGTGGAGCCATCAGTTAATGTGATCTCCTTTGTACAATGAAATAAATATGTTGCAATTCTTTTTCACTTACATCAAGTAACTCCTGAAATGATCATTACATTTCTCTTAGAATTTTAACTATTAGTTGTCCAGGTTAATTCTTAACTTTTCCACATTTGTATTTAAACAAATAAAATAAAACATAGCAGTAACAATTAATTAAGAATAAATGATTAGATTTTTAGTAAAGGTAGATTCTTGAGAATCCAAAATAATTAAATGACCAGAATTGAACAGATGTGTGTCTATGCCTCTCCATTTCCTCTAGAGATTGTGCACTAATTGGTCATGGTTGGGACCAGTTTATATATATATGAAGAAGTCATGATGGAGAGAGAGGGAGAGGTAGAGAGAAGAGAGAGAATTAATGGCAGGTGAAACCAGGACTTGAGCTAGAAAGCCAGCTAGATATGGGGCCTTCCATGACTTTAGTTATGTCATCCTCAAGCCCCAATATTTCTGGCCTGGGTTTTTCTCCACAGAAGAGTTAAATATGGGAACGGAAGTGTTTCCTGTTAACTCTTCGAGGAAGTGAACATCGTTAAGTCTGGAGGCTGGAAGGTTTATTATCAATGTCAATTGGAGATAAAGTGGTGAAACAAGCGAGTTCCCTAATGGGCGCTGAGAATCAAGGGCGGACCAAGGGACAGTATCACCAGGCTGGGCCTACGGGTGGTCGTGAGGCTGCGAAGTGCGGAGGGCAACGGCAGCACAGCCTTGCCTAGGGGACTGGGGGCAGCAGAGGAAGCAGGACGTGCAGGACGCAGGTGAAAGTATTTCTGTGTCAGTTGTCCCTTTGGGTGAACTCCTAGTAAAATGGAAAAACTCGGTTTTCCATTTTTCTATGTTGGGAAGGAAAAACGAAAATCCAAACCCAAGCCAGTTCTTCCCTACTGTACCCTTCTTGCCCACCTCTCTCCTTTACCTCCACAGAGGACAGACCCTTCACTCGGACACTTGGTTACCACGTGTGTGTGGGCTTTTCCACACACCAAGCTATTCTCTCCAGCACTGGCTGTGTGGCCTATAATTTAACTCAATACTGACATTATCTGGCCAGAGACAGCCTCACATCCACAGGTTAGGGGATCAAGTCCACATGACTGTCTCCCTTACTGCCAACCACAGGCAGGAGGCCCCCAAGTTACCCACAACTTCTGTCTGACTCAGCTACACACGGGAGCTCCCCATGACCGCATCCCCCTTGGAATAGGATTAAATTGTGTGAGCAAAGTCGCTGGGTTTTGGACCATGAAGTATGGAGAGAAACAATGGTCTGTGTGACCCTCATGTTTTCTCTTTCTCTCTCACAACTAGAAACGAAGGACTTCAAGATGGCAGGGACATAGAATGAGAGGTCACTGCATCTGTCGCTGGGGGAAGAACCACTGACCTGATTTGTCTGGGACATGAGCTAGAAAAAGCCACTGGCCTCGGTGGTGTTTGTTCCAGCAGCTGATGTCACTTATGTTGTTTAGTATTAATAGGGAGGCTTTTATGTTTAGTTTCTCTCAAATCCAGATAACTGGGTGATAGCTTGTTCTTCAGGGATTATTACCAGCAAAATGATAGGGAAGAAATATCTGCTGATACGATGAAAATTGAATACAGCTTTTTATGATATAATTAATGGCTTTATAAGGACTCCTCAGCAGGTTACAACTTAACAGGTAAGCAGGCAAAACTCTTAAACAGCTTGATAACAGTCAAGATCAGACAGATGTTTTCTAAATTATAGAAAGAAGTAAATATCCCTCTGCAGACTCTAGACACAATATAGCAGAGTGTCAGATAATTGCAGATAGATTTTACAAAACTGTCCTGACATAATCAGGAAGTAAGTATTCTTTAAAGGCTGTTAATCAAATAAAAAACTAGTCTATCACAGTCTGACTGAAGCTGAGTTCCTCTGTGCAACTAATTCCATCAGGGATAGTGCAATTCAGATAAAAAATGAATTCTTTTATGGCAACTAACTAAAGGTCTTACCTGCAAGCCATGCCTGGGGTTTCCAGGTTGCTGGCTTCTTCGCCTTTTCATTTTGAATTTTGTTAACAGGGTGCGGGTTCTCTCCCCTCTTTTCCCACCTGGAGATTTTCTGATTCTCCTCCAAGCCTGGGGTAACTGCGGTCTCCCACATGAAGCATTCCTGATTCGGTCCTGATCTCCTCTAAGCCGTGCTGCCTACTTCCTCCTTTGTGCTGCTGAAACAGATTGCACACAGCTTCTCAGCACTTAATACTAACCTACGTGATCTATGCCTGCCTTTCAGCCAGACGCAGATGTCTCCATTTATCCCCAGAACCTGGAATATAGAAAGAATGAAATCTATTTGTTCAATTTATTTGTGGCCCAAATAAGTGTTTGGATCTTTTGTAGACCCATGACAGTACTGGAGCATGTTGAAAGAAAATATAGAAGGCAACGCAATTATATAATATGTATTGGGATGTACGAGGGCTGTCTGGAGAGTATCCAGCCTTGTAACCATTCTCATTCTATTGACGATGGCTGCATTTTTTTCAGACAGCCTTCATAAATTATTTCTTCAAAGATTGAGTCTTAAAATGTATTTTCAATATCTTAGATGCAAGCAGAAGGGAAAATCAAAGGAGAAAATTAACTTTATGATGTAATGTATTTCCAATGCCACAATTACATATAATTTAACTATATAAACTTTTAATTTATTTTTTATTGGATTTTCCTATAGGGGCATACACTGTAACAGTGCATGACATTAATTGTCACACTTAGATACATTGCTTTAGTATATTTTCATCCAAATATTGCAAAGGTTAAAAAATAAGAAATTCTGCCCTGGAAGTAAGTGTTGATGGGGAGTTTTGGAGATAATGAAAATGTACATTTTCATAAAGCAATTTTTGTTAGTACTTTCCCTAATGCACCTTATTTAATGGACAGTTTCGGTCAACAAAACCTCGTTTGCTATTTACAAATTAAACTTAACTTTAGATAAATTTATTTAATCAATAACCTGTATTTCAAGATGCAAATGTTGTGTTTGCTGTCTTGGGAGAGCTTTGGGAATTAACTTTTACCTGGAGTTTAAAAAATTTCTCAATGTTAAGAGATTTGATCTTTTTCTCATTTTCTCTTCAAATTTTCAGCCAAGGCAGGTGCCTAAGATGACAAACTACTACACAGAAAGTGTCTTGTAATTTTCTGGTAGTTGCCCAGAATGTAATAGAGGAAGTGAGACTCAAAAAGTGCATTCTATGAGGAGCCACTGAAGTGATCATTTTTCACATGTTACTCTAGTGGCTGAAAAGACATGATGGAGGGTCAAAAAAAGGGAAAACACTCAGGTGCATCCAGGGAGTAACTTCACAACTGATGCATCTGTTTTGGAATACAGCAGGAAAAAAAAGCTCTTAGGGATCTAGAGGTCATTTAATACAAGTATTTCCTTTTAGTCTCCCGTTATTATATACGAGTTCAAAAATGCATTTTGTTAACACATATATTATATATTGCAGACATAATCCATATTACATAAAGCTAATATTCAGACTTCTATCTTATTTTACATGTTAGCCTACATGACAGAAATCAATTTATTTCCTAAAACGTCTCAATGTATGTCAATGCTTTAAATTTTAAATAGTTGGGAATTTACATACATCTTTCAGTTTCCTTTATCACAAAGAGTTTCAATAGACATTTGATTATATTATGCAATGTCTTTCTTCTTCTAGGAAATGACTACATTCATATCACTTAATGATTTTTGCCTTGGATTTTATTTGCACTTGCCTAAAACAATGTGCCTATGACAGCCGTCTGGTTTTTAGCATCAGTCTATTTAAGGCACATCTCTTGGAAGTTGCCTGATCTAGAATTTGCTGTTTGACTGCATCGTAGTCAGAGTTTCTTTTTGTTTGTTTGTTTGTTGTCTGAATAGAAGGTTTCATTTTATTTACAATGATTGTTATTCAAGTATTTGGCCCAGTTCTATCATCCACAATTTCTTTCTTTATGTTTGCTTTGTTTTGTCCTTTGATGTACATGCTTTCTTTTTTTTAATTTTCTTCAATGTCTTGGAGGGTTATAGTTTGTTTTAAACTGTAGTTGTGGTTATAGTTTACATTTCGAAGTGATTCTTTTTTAAAAAAATTATTATCAGTTACAAAAATATTATTATTGTAACTCCCAGTGATTTGTCTAAGCAGTGCAGCAAAAACTTAACTTCTGAAAAATTCTTCAAAATGATCTTCCTCTGATTTCTCCATCTTGTTATAATTTTAAACTTGAAATCTTGATTATTGTCTTGAAATATTATTTGAATAGTATGCTTTTTTTTTCAGGAAAACTCTGACATTTATTCTGCTTAGAAATCATATTTTTCTGAAGTTATTTTCAGTTATACCTACTTGAATTGATTTCAAAGCCCACAATACACTGGTGTGTCTACTTTTAAGTGTGTTTTTAAAAATGAGTGGCTCAATGGTGTATTATATGTAAATCCTTAAAGTCATAAAACCTGCCATTCACCTGCACATAACAATAATTTACTGGCTGTTTAAAGTTTTTCTTAGGTCATGTTTTTATGCAAATTCAGAATTCGTTTCACTTTTCTATTAACTGAGTTTTGATTTGCTCATTTCCTACGCAGTATCTAGGGACTTACTTTTTCCCCCTAGTTTTATTTAGACACAGGTGAGTAATCACAATGATTTCTTATTCTCACATGACGTTCTGAGGGTCCTCTGGAAGCAAGAGCACTCACAAAAGGAGTCGGTGAAGACATGAGGAACTATTTACAGATGTGTAGGCTGGGCTAAGGGAAATCCACAAAGGAAATAGAGAGGGACAGGAGGGCAGAGGGACTTCCCCCTGTCCCTGTGAGAGCTCACGTGCAGGACACAGCCCCCTGCCCCAAGGTGTGGCCTTTCAGGCAGAATTCACAACTGCCAGACGGTGGCCCACCCGGGTGGGTCAGAGGCCTAAGTATTCCCAAGTCCCCCAGTGTCCTGCTGGGACTGGCACTGCCCCACCCAACAGAGGCCAAGAGACAGGGAGCTGGCTGACGGGGTCACCGTGGTCACAGTCTTGTCGTATAGTTGGACTGATTAAGGGGAAATGGCAAGGGGATAATCGGAAAACCAAAAAAACTTGTGTAATTATTTCCCTTTCTCGATAAATGGGATCGACTTCCTCTTCCTGCCTGGGAGGCAGGTGGGAGCCAAGGTCCCTGGCGGGCGCGCTGAGCCCCCGGTGGGCCACAAGCGCCTCGTTCTTCTTACAGGAGAAGCAGCCGATGGGAATTTCATATTTAATATCCCTCACTGCTCCGCACCTGCAGGTGTGACCGCCAGCCCACTCTTCCGTTTTCTGTCTTGGAAACCGTCCTTCGCATTTGCACTCCTGTCTGACTTTACTTCAATTCTGGATGAGGATAATAGCTTATCAACTGACCTTTTCTCTTCATACTCTGCACACTCTAAACTATCCTGGCTGTGGATGTAATTAATCTTCCCAAAACTCCATTGCCACCATGAATTCCATTACTTGTTCTTGTCCAACGTAATCAATTACAATGCACTCCAAGGACATATAATAATATTTGGTTCAGACCTACCTGTGGGTATACGATATTTTGACACAGCTGTTTTAATAGCAACCACATTCTGACATATTCACTTTTTTATGTTGCTATTATACTGAGGAGAAATTGTAGTTTTGGCAGAAAATACATAACTATATTTACATTCCCTTCTGTCCTTTTAAGTTACCAGTTAATAAACAAAAATAGAAATAAACCGGATAGAAGAAAACATCGGCCCTAAACTTACAGACCTCGGACTCAAGGAAGACTTCATGAACTTGACCTCAAAGGCAATGGGAGTAGAAGCAAAAATACTGAATGGGACTAGATCAAACTAAAAAGCTTCTGCACAGCAAAAGAAGCCATCAACAAGGCAAAGAGACAGTCAACTGAATGGGAGAAAGTATTTGCAAATAACGTATCAGATAAGGGTAGAATATCTAAAATATATAAAGAACTAATACGACTTAGCAACAAAAAAACCAACAACCCAATAAACAAAAAAGACACTCATGTGGAAATGCATCCATTGCCTGATGAGAAACAGGTACATTATAATAAATGTGAGGCTCTCATTTTACTTAGTTCTGAAAATAACAAATAATGTATTCTGTGTATATATGTGAGCAAAAATTACTGAAGTTTAAAGAGACCTATTTTCAAATGACTCACAAAATGTGGTTTTTGTGACTTGGTAAATAATGAAGCCATTACACAGTCAAGTATAGTTACAGATGGCAGACCGTATTTTGTGTATCACTGCTGTTACTCCAGTAGAACCGGGGAGGACTCGGCACGATAAAACAATGGTGTCAGGGAAGCTGGGGGGACTGTCCTATGCTGAGACTCTATGTTTTCTGATCACAGTCAGCGTAATGGGGAAGGTTTTGGAAAAATCAGCGTGTTTACCTACCATCTTCTGCTAGTGACGGTTATATCATACTGACGATTACACTAATGATTTTTAAAAACTCATTAATGACTTAAAGGACAATGTGTTGTAACTTACCACTTAGTAAGAAGCTTAACATGTGTGGTATATTTTAAAAATCAGTTTGTAAAAAATAGATATTAGCCTATACTAATTATAGACTGAATTTTATTCCTATGTATGAGCGATCACAGTGAAGGGTCAGCTGTGGTATAGGGACAGTAGGGTGACAGGTATTCTGATATTTGGCAATACCTGTCAGGTAAATCAGATGTAATCATGAATTATCTGCTCACTATGGCTGATTACCTAAAAAAGTAATGCTTATTCTCTGAGCTTAGGAATGTTCTGAATAATGCACATTTTCCACTTTGTCTTGTTGCAATTTGTTAAGCTAATACTTAATTTATTATATATTTGGTGGATTAGTAATGGAATTTAGGTGAAAGACGAATGATCACTTAGTAATGGGGTCTTTTATAATTATAAAAGTAACATCTTCAGAACAGTAACAAAAAAACCAAAACGAATTTTGTGAGAAGGGAATGTCTGCTGTAATGGAATGAGTTAGTGTGAAAAAAGGATCAAAATGTCTTTTTCATATATTATTGTGCATAAAAATCCCGTAATGGTTTCATTTTGGCACATCTTTTTACCTGAACAGCAGTGTAAACATGCCTGGGATCAAGTGCCCTGGTCCTCCCCTATCTGCAAGTTGACCCCATCTAACTTACAACACACGGTCCCTTTGTCCCGGTCTGAACACCTCTCCACTTAGTTGCCCAATATGTCCAATTCAGTTTGTACCTTCTTAGTATCCTACCGTGACCACTTAATCGACCTCTGTGAAAATAATACAACCTATAATCTGTATCATTTTTTGCATTTAATACTTTTTATTTTTAAACTGATCTCTATATATGTGAAAAGGTAAACGGGGGCACATTAAAATTTTTAAGAGTTTTTTGAGGAAACATCAAATCAGGCAGCACCAGAACGAAAGCACTTGGGGGTCCTCCCCCTGTTGGAACTAGCGGAGAGTTTCCACGGAGAAGACACTGAGGCCAAGCAAGGAAACGGTCACTGGAGCAGCCGCCCTCCCTGGGGAAGCCGTGGGGGCTGCTTCGCCATCGTCGCTCGTTTTCACTTCCCCGGTTTGGGTTTGCTTACTTAGGCCAGCAGTGCGGCACGGCCACGTGAGGCCAATGCCCTCCTTGTTTAATGACTTTATAGAGTGTGTCTTCCCAAATACACCCTAACATCCTGAGGGTCTTGTCTTTTTTGTCACCCTGAACAATTCAGGTCATTCCAGCTTTTAATTTAGCACTCTTGCTCCCAGTGAAGCGAATAAACTTGGGGGCACTGTTTCATCAAAGGGCATATTTTTACAAAACAATACACACGCATATAGATGATCAGAAATGACTAGCAATAGATGAACAGAATCCATTACACCCCGTGTGTTATATATGGCGTGTAGTGCATTCTGTCCTTGTCATTAGCATATGCACAGTGCAGCTGTGCTTGCATTTATTGCATATCATAGAATGATGACCCCACTTAAAATGAGAGAACATAACTTACTGCAGCTCTATCAATGTGCTCGGTTACAGAGAGCAACCTTAGACTTCCCTGGGGTTGTGACAAAATGACAATATATGTACTGGATTACTTTTCTAAAGGGCGAAACATTTGCACTTCTGAAATAAATCATACTGCAGGAATTTGGACAAGACTGGGAGGCTATATCCATTTTTTACCCAAGAATAGTACGGCTGGCTTCATTTATATGCTCTTCGTGTTGTTCCTAAAAGAAGTCTTCCCACCCGTCCCTTTCACCCTCCTCTGTCCCCTCTGTCCCTCTGTTCCTCTCCCTCCTCTCTGCCTCTAAGTGTTCTGCTGTGCAAACTAGATAGTCATGCATGATCAGATAGGCATTTCAGAGCAAATTCAGTTATAAAAACTTGACATCCATGCATGGTTTATAAGATCAGGGAAACAGCATATGGAATGTAGCAGTCAAAAGCATTTGAGTTAGTAAATAATTAGACAAAACAAGCGTCGATGTTTAATTAAACAAATTGCCACCTGGTATTTATTTGAACAGGTGTTAATGAGTATCAGGTAATGAAAAATGGTAAGAATTTACTCTTTAAAACATAATTGAGGACAATATGTTTTCATGGAGAAAACTCCAAAGAAGTTATTTTACTAAAATATTAGATTTTGTTACAGTGGAAATAAATAGTGACCAAATAAAATCCATTCACCCATTCTACAACTACGTAGGGAGAACCTACTGGGTGTGAGAAGTTCTAAGGCTTGGAATACATTAGTAATCAGACGAGGGCTTTCATTCTAGGGGGCTGGGAAATGAGCCGTACTTACTACAGGTGATGAAAAACAAGGGAAGGGTTTCGAAGGTAAGGGCACAGAATTTGCTTCAAGCTTGAATGAAGAATCCTCGCACCAATGTCATTCAGTGACAGCACCAATTACCATATTTTGCTGTGTATAATGTGCACTTTTTAGCTCAAATTTGTGAGGGGAAGATAAGGATGCACGTTATACGTGGGTAGTACTAAGTCTGTATCTATATAAATGTTTTTAATTCTTTTATTTATGCTTATGAGTTAAAAGTGTAACTCTAGAAATCAAGAATGATATCTGTATGCAAAATAATACCCTGGAATATGATAATCATTTTTTTATTGTTAAATTTATTGGGGTGACATTGGTCAGTAAATATTACATAGGTTCCAGGTGCACGCTTCCACAGCGCATCGTCTATGTGTGCACCACCCAGTTCTCCTTCCATCATCATATGTTTGACTCCCCTCCCTTCTCTCCCACCCGCTCCCCCTTACCCTCAGGAACCACTAAACTATGGGCTGTGGCCATGAGTTTTTGTTTCTATGTTACTTTTAGTTTTATATTCCATATATGAGTTATATTAAAAATAAATGCTAAAATTCCTTTATAATACAAAAAACAAGCACCTAAATATAAACAAATAGACATTTGAGTTAAAGTACTTAAAATGAAAGATTTTTTCCCCTGACAGTTGATGCCAAAAACGTGTGTGAGGACTGATTATAAGCAGGAGCACGCTATACGTGGCAAAACACGGTGATGGTCTCCAACGCCCATTAATAATGTCGACGAGGCCTGAGGAAGAAAAAGAGGTGCACATTTTCTCCCCACTTCATTCAATATTCATAAATACAGAAAAGCTCACTTTAAGCTGACATGTCTTTGAGCCTGAGTGTTATGTGGTGTTACTTGAAGGGTGAAATCTGTCTTGAAGATTCAAGTTAGGAAGAGCCTTAAAAGACATCACGGTTTCTGGTCATCAAACCCGGTAAACACCAGGCTGGCATTCAGGGAAGGCTCGCCTTAAACTCCTCTCTTTCACTAATATTTTCTCAAAAGCAAAACGGTTTCTCCCAAGGGGGGTAGGAATTTAGAAGTGATAAGAGCAATGGCATCGGGGCTGGAAGAGACCTTTAAGGCGACCAGTCCCCAGAACCGGAGGATTAAGTGGCTCGTCTGCTATCACTGCTGGGCAGGCTCAGCCCCCGTGGGACACGGCCCAGAGGGAGGCGGGCGGGGACGCCCCTCCCTCCGACCCTCCTGCCTGTCTCCCTCTGCTCCTGTCATGCTCAACCTTTGCCTCCTGAATGGTCTTTCTTCTGACAATTTCTCAAATTGAACATTTTTATATTTGCCCCCCTCTTCTTTTTAATTAATCCCTAAAAATGAAAGGAGTTAAAAAGAAGGGGAGTAGGGAGGAAGCTAGACATAGTTTGGTGTTAATACTTCAGCACTGGGTCATGTGGTGGGTTTAACGCTCAGCATATGAATTTTAAGAAGGCAAGAAAGAGAGGACCAGGTATACATGAACAATGACAGTGACTCATGCAACAAGAATTATTCTTAACTAATTATCATTAGTAATATGCACCCAAGGGTGTTTCAGAAGAGGAAGAAGAGGTGACCAGTCTGCTGAGATACAAGGGTAATTTTTTCTCAAGAAGAAGGCAGCAACAACAGTGTCACTGATACTGAGGGAGCAATAAAAATTTTGAAGTTCAGTAAGAGATTCAGCAGGGTTAGAACTAAAGGAATCAGGGTGATTTAACTTGAAAATTGTTACTGTTTTCTCATGTTGGTATGCTAATCTAACCCAGTTATAGGATGTAGCAATGGGGTTTCAGAAAGCAGATGAGTAAATTAGAAAAGCTTTCAAAATCTCTTTGCTAACTGAATCAAAGAACTTAAATAATTTTTCTTAACTGCAATATGGAACAAATCATCCAGTCAAATGAAATGAATCTCATGCCATGCCTGCTTAATTGTGGCATGAGCCCTGTAGACTGGACGCGCTAGTACTGTGTTTTTAAATTAAAAAAGGTCAGTATTTGCATTAGCCTATATATATATACACACACATATGTATATACACACACATACATATATACACACACACATATGTATATACACACATACACACACATATATACACACACATATGTATATATACACACGCATACATACACACATATGTTTATACACACACACATACACACGCACACATATATATACACACATATATATACATATATATGTGTGTGTGTGTGTGTGTGTGTATACATATATACATATACATATATTTACTCTAGATTATCTAAATATTTGTGTCTTGGCAATCGTATTCAGAATCTACATCATGCCGTCCACTCCCCTCCAACCACAGAAGGTATAATACAATTTGAAATAATATTCCTCATTTACCATCAGCAGTTTCATGTGGAAACTTTTTGATTTCAGATCATATATCTCATTTTTTAATTGTCTAATTTCCCAGAGCAAAGATTTTAATATCCCTCAAGTTTTGGAATTTATACTCAGTTCCCTATATAAGGCATTTTGATCATGTCAATGAGAAGAACTAATACACAGGAACTTTTTCAGTTATACACTGACTTCGAGAAGGTCAAGTGGTGACACTTAACAATCTGATTAAAAGCAGAAATGTGTAGTTATAATTTCATAGAGAAACTGGTATAGGTTTTAAAACTTTATCAATAAATGTTTAAATACATTTTTATTATTTTACTGTTTTAATTTCAGAAGGAAATTTGCCAATAATTTTATAAAAGCATTATAAATCCTAGAGTTTTGCTCATTTAAAAAAAAATAGATGGTGAAATGTAGATAACCTGGCCATTTGAACCAAGGAGAGTAAAGGACAAATTGTTGTGTCTTGAACTTGCACAATAAAGGATAAAAGTACACTATTTGATAGGCTTCAAGTTCTGGAGACAGCATGCTTAGAAGTGTGCCCCAACCCACATGGTGGGTGACAAGATAGATTGCTGGCTATTAGTGGTGGGAAGACCTGGATGTACTCCACAGTAGGTCTAAAGAGCTGCTTGGACCATCTGACTGACTCCATGTCATTAATGGGACCAATGTCACCAACTATGTAGTAAGACCTAATAGAATAATCACAGCACTGACCACAAGAGTTTTCTGATCTAGAACATTCCATCTACAATAGACAATTGTACATCTCTGAAAAAACAGCTTCTGGCATGCCACTGGACCCCAGAAGAGTCACGGATTTTTTTCCCATGGGACATACTCCAAAATTTAAAATACATATGTTACTGTGTTTTATTAAAGGATAAAATAAATTGCAAATGGTAGCAAAGATTTTAAAAGGCATCACCCATAGAAGAAAAAGAAACAATTATTTTATATTTCTTTGACCTCTATTTTATAGGTGACCGTGATGTCATTGATGGTTTCTAAGTTCTTATATCTAATCGCTTGTACTCCAAGAAGCCCTACAGTAAATGACACCATTCAGCTTCTAAAATGCACTGATGGAGATGACTCTATACATGGACACCATTGAAATGGTGACTGTTCCTCTAAAGCTCTTTCCTGTTATAAAACATGTAGAAGGGCATTATTATAGTTTCTTAGCAATTATTTTCCTTTTTAAAAATTTAACACTGTCTAGAGGAAAATTTATGTGAAACTAGTAACAATAAAACGCTTCCACAAGGATAACTAAAATTTCTTTTATTATAATTTCTTTTTTTCACACATTATAACTAATGATCGTCAAAACTACACCAGGAGACAACTTTGGCGTGCTTTAAAATACCATCTGCTATTTAAGTATTTAAACTATCAAATTTGATGGGAAGTAATTAAAAATTTTTTCCCCAATGACATTCTGACTCTCTATAAAAGTACAACTGGTAGACTCTTGTGAAAACTTCATTTTTTCCCCACAAAAGACAACATTTAAAAGTTCAGTGCAATGTCAGAGTCTATATTTTGTTTAGTAAGAAGCCCATCAAAATAATCATTATCAAAAAATAAGAAATACATTTTCGGGCAAATAACTGACTTCTTTGAAGAGGCCTGTGTCAATCAAATAGGCTCCAGGGTATAGCCCTTTGCTCTGATGGGTGAAAAGACTGGTGATAATTAGAAGGCAAAACAAACCCATTTACTACAGATGCAGACTTCAGTAAGTGATGCAGGGTTTCTGTAACCTCCGCCCCCCAAGTCAGGTCAGGTCCATGGCAGACTGCCTATGACTCTTAATGTATTATCCCAACAATTTTTAGAGAAACAAGTTCTTCCCACTGAAATGGTTCTAGACATAAAAGAAGATCTCAATAAAATGTGTGTCTCTATCACTGGGTAGATCAGTCTGAATTTCCCAGCTAGGAAATGCAAAATAGATTTTTGTTTTAGCCATGGTGAGGGTTGCAGTTCTGCAGGGCAATGGTCCCACCAACCTGGATGGTAAACTATTATTAGGATATTGCCACAACCATGAAAGAAAGAAATGATATGAAGTCTATTTGTAGAGGCTGAAAGGGTCTTTTAGGGCATGTTTTCAGTTCAGTCTCACCTTTCCTGACTTATGTCAGTCACAGAAAAGTCATGAACTTTCCATGCTTTGCTATCTTAGGAAATTTATCTTGGTGTTTACTTAATGTTTAAAATCAGTTTCCACTGTGTTGCTTCCAAGAGGGTTTCACCAAGTGCCCATTTGCAGTTTTGTCTGGGACAATCAGATGGTTATTCTAGCATTTCCAGATCTTATTACCATGGAATTTACAACCCAATCATTTCCATTGTTCATTTTCTGAATTTAGGGGCCACATTTTACCTCTCTATGATGGGGATTTTGATCCTTTCCATGCATTTGTGTTTATGTTCTATACAAAGTTCTTGTATAAAGGTTTAGCCAGAGCCGCCTATGAAGCATAATAATCTGCTAAAAGTAATTTTTGTAGACCATATGTTATTGTTTTTTTATTATTGACCTTAACATTAATGACAAAAGACATCACGTGATTATTATTCCAAGTATATTTACTTTCAGCATGTATACTTACCCTTTTATCTATGACAAATTAACATCCTCTAGAAAGGGCCAACTTTTGACCATTTGAACTATTTTGCTCCTGGTTAGGAAGGGAGTTCTACAAGAGACCAATTATGCAGTCAAGCTGGTATCAACTCTTTTTATTTTTAAGACAACTGCTATAAAAAAGAAAAAAAAATGAAACATTGACTCATTTTGGTATGGGAATGAACACAGATCTTTCCTGGACACAGATACTTCTCTAACACCAAAATTACAATCATGGGATCCTTCATGATTGCATAAGGTTTAAAGAGTTGCTTGGTTAAGAGTATTAATAAGCAATTGGAAATATGAGGAGGAAAATGACTTATAACTAATAACTAATTAACTAAAATAAACATTGTGTTTTTTGTTAGCCATAGAGATTCATTAAGTATAGTAGCAACGGATTTAAAAATGGTTCTTGTATAAGACATGAAGGTGCTTTGGCTAATTTAGTTGAGGACTCTAATTGCTCTGAAGCAATTAGAAGGATAAGTTTGGCTACTGGATCATGGGATCCCTTTTCATAGACAAGGGATCTTTGATGTGGGCCCTGAGTTAATGCATTCAGGGCATAATTTAAACTTCGTGACATCCATAAACAGTTAAGATTTATAGTAATCTCAGAAGGATCAACGAGGATTCTTATGGATTTTGCTCCAATCATTCTCTTTATGCCCCTTCAGTCTTTTTTCCATAGCAATTCTGGAACCTTGGGTGACTTTTTGTCCTTTTCTTGCCTCATACATAATGGAAGTATTCTAATTTCTAGATCAGCTATAATCTGATTGTGAGCAGATGAATTAAAAGAAATTCTAGTACATTTTATCTGTCGGTTCTATTTGCAGAGTAAATCCTGCTTACTAATTTTTTTGGAGGTTATATCAATAAGAACTAAGGAATAAATATTCTTTGGATAATAGTCTTCAGATTGAAGATTCATGTTCTAAATTTAAAAGAATTTAGAATTGCTTGAAAATTCTATCACTTGAGTGGATCCAGTAAACCAGAAAAAAATAAAATTCATTTCCCCTCAAACTCTCTACAACTGACCACATATGGAAGTTTGTTGTTTGATGTTTTCTTCTATTTTCTGGTACAACCAGATGTTTAAAACAAAAATAATGCCCTTTTCTACTTTTCTACTTTAATTTGTCTTCATTCTTAGTTTTTTTCAAAAAACCTTAACATTTTCTTTAAGGAGTAGTCCCATGAAGCTCAAATTAACTACGGTTAGAAGGGATGTAAGTATGTAGGATTGTAGTGTCATTTAATGGTATTTGTAGACAATGTCACATGGGAGTTAAGGATAAGGACAGGGAGCTTTGGGAGTATATTTTGTCCCCTCAAAGGGAGGTCATCGAACAGTGTTCATTAGTTATTTTTACGTTTCCTGTTAATATGGTAAAGGGGACCTTCCAGTAGCCCTCTTGCTTGCATAAATTTATGTGAGCCTTCATCTATTTGCTCTTAATTCTTAGAGAACAATGGAAATGTTTCTCTCAGGATCTGGTTGTTTTCTACAGAGTTAAAAGTTGTCTACTTCTTTATAAGGATCTCTAAATTTTTAATATTTTTTCCAAATTGTAAATTTCATATTTCCATTTATATTTCTCTAACTAATATTTTTATTCCCAACTGAATCCACTAATGAAAAGCGAGTAAATGAATCCTTTATTTAAATGGTTGAGTCTACCTAAAGTCTATTTCCCATCTTTATTTAGTTTATATTTTTGAATCATTGGTTCATCTTTGCCAAAAACAAACAAAACTTCTTAAATTGCATTAGGTAGTGATACAATTTTTTTGCCTTTTGTAGGCAAAATATAATTTTACACAATTATTTAAATCTTCTCAGTTCTACCGTGCTTCATTAAAACACTTCTTTCCTGAGAGTCTTATTAACTAGACTGGTTGCTACAAGTCTTGAGCAATACAAGTCTTGAGTAACAGAATTCTTCCCAGAAGATCCCATTTACTATTTGCATAAATTTCTACACACCTTCCTAAACTTGTTTCTTTTCTCTTTTTAAAATGATAGACTACTGAACTACTAAAACTTACACAGCAAAGTGACAGATACAACTTTGAAGAATTCTACACTTATGCTATGATAATGCCGTCTGATTTCACAAAATCAGTCTTAAAGATATTAATTTCTGAGGGGAAATCATCAAGCTTTGGACTAACCTTGTGGATTTCTGCACTACTCTAAATCCATCTGCATAAATACTCAGGCTTTACAAGTCTCTAGGAATTAATGCAGTCCAACTAAAATTAATAACCAGCTTGCATTGAATAATGGCAATTTTCAAGGTTCTCCATTTGAGTACTGCTGGGAATCCAATACAACTTCAGAATCACAGTAGGTTCTTCCCTACTGGTGCCAGCCTGTGATTTAATTCCCCATTCCAGACTATTCTTTGATTCTATAGCTCTGAGTAAAAAAAAAGATATAAAATAGAGGTTCAGATCCCTGCTGATCATTATGCCTACCAAGACTTGCAATGCTGAGACTGACCAGAGCCACAGTAATTGAGGAGGAGAATAATTCTCCTGCTTTTGTGTCTCCCTATTGAAAGGGTGGATGGTGTCACTCAATTTATCGAGGCAGTCCTCAGATCTGCCTTCCTCTATTCTTCCCAGGATGCATGCACGCTCCCGAGGTGGCAGGGCTGGGGAGGGTTCAAACCACAGTAGCCAGGTTGTCACAACATCAGACGGCCTTATGTCCCACAAGTGCTATTGCTGAAACTTGCTCCACTGTAGCCAATTTCTAGCTTTATAATAAAATCTTTCTGAAAATCTGGCTTCTGTCACCCTGCTCCTCCATTTTCACAAGTATATTCCAACTGTAGCTCTGATCTTACACTGCTGACCTTGTTTACATGTCTGTTCATCTGACATGCGTGTGTGATTGCTTATTAACATGTTCATAGGACCATACAAATTAAAGTCAATTTGCTTCATGAATTACCTCTTTTTTGTACGTATGTGTGCATGTATTTATATAGTGTTTTGAAGGCATTTGTGTATATGTGACAGAGATACATAACAGGATGGTTGGAGGTGCTGGTTGAATGTGTGTGTGTGTGTGTGTGTGTGTGTGTGTGTGTGTGTGTTGTGTGAGTGAGCCTGTGTTTGTTCTGCTATTGTATGCTGGGGAAACATGCATTTCTTTAATTGAAACCAATAATATTTAAATACAGTAGATTCACATATTAGCTGGCTCTCGTGTCTTTTCTTAAAATATCTATTATTTTTGGTTTACTTATATTCAAATTGCATTTCTAGAGAAACTTATAGTTCTATACAACAGATTTAAAGTTTTCTAGGGCCTACTTTCTAATTATTGTTCTGAAAGTCATTAAGTATGTTCCTTACTTTGGAAAAATCTTACTATTCCTGTGAAAATTAGGCATACTTTTTATTTTTCTTAAATCTCTTCCAACAACAGACTTTCCAAAATGTCTGGCATATTGTGTGTATTAGAAGTTAAAGCCACAAAACCAAAATAAACTAAAAGAAATAGTTTCTTCATCTTATTATTTTTTCTTTTTATCACATAAAATGGTATTTCTATTAAACTCATTTATGTGTAGCACCAAGTCCTTCATTGGATTCTAAGTCGCACCATAAGATTCTCCAGTTACCATGCTGGGTGCAGAAAAGTAAGTTTTGGGTCCAGTTTGATGCCTCATAGGAAGTCCCATGGGAGACCCTCAGTCTGTGCCCTCCGTTGTCACTCGGGAGCTGCCAGGAATCCCCACACAGAAGGAAACGTGCTCCTCAGATCAGCTCGGGAGGCCTGCGGTCTGGTAGTCAGAGGCTCTCCACGGGCCTGACAGCACTTCAAGCTTAGTGCCTGACACCAACTCAAAGCCTCCAGCACATTCCGAAGGAGAAAGGGTACCCATATACTTCTTACTCCCATGCCCTTTCACTGTCCCCAGGCCCATACTGAGATTGCCCTTTGTCTGTCGCTGGTAAAGACACAATTGATACTTAGGTTTACAACATAATGTATTTCTTAAATGATTAAAAAAAAAACTTAGGGGGAATGGGGAAAGAACATAAATGTCCAACATCTTTGCTATCCTTTATTTTGAGGTTGTATAATTGCTTGATAAATGGTAGCCAATTATTATCTAGAATCTCTAAATGCAGGTGTTCACATGAACCAAATGAGATGCTTATTTTTCACCTTTATTGATATAAGTGTCTTATTGAGATATGTATCTATACATGACGTACATATACATAGACATATAGATAGACAGTGTTCCTATAAACTCCTAGGACCGTGTTCTTCCCCTAACACGAGCTGACACGTCCATTTACTTTGCCCTGGGGCTCTCTCCCACGTCCTGTCTCGGATTTTCGCGGATGCCTGCTGATAAAAATGTCAGTAGGAGCAGACTAAAGAATACAACCTTACTCTTCAGAATTTTGGTTCATTATTTATTTAGTAGTAGCGTGAGACACTTCCCCTAAATAAGCAAATGAGAACAATTTAGAGAGGAATTTAAAATGGGAAAAATTCAGGTTTAAGACTTGGAAGTAACATTTAATACATTATTGATTATTGCTATTTGAGATGATTATAATGTACTTTGGTTTTCTCCATCACCCTAGTGTTATTTTTCCATTTAATATGTGAAATTTCACTGAGGACAGTCTTGGGGGTCAATACGCTCCAGTTAAAAAAATTGTTCAATTTTGTGACTTTTTTTAATATAGTAAGGAATAATCCCCAAGAAAAAAATGTAAACAAATATGACAGAGTGCGAGAGATTTCCAAATTAATTGTAGTATTTCAAAATTTCCTGAGCTGTGAATATGAAAGAGGTAAATAGCCCATTTGCATAATAAACTTTATATATATTGATCTACTCATAAAAAGTAAAATATACATAAAAATAATGTTTGATGTCAAAATGTAATTATAAAATTTGGGAGAGATGAAGCCAGTTGTAACTGTTTTTATCATAAATACATGGGGTGCACGTGAAAAACGGGTAACACGATTTAAAAAGAAAATCCACAGTGCTTTTTCTGCTCTGCTTCAAATTGTCATACTTCTTTGGTATCAATCATTAGGAATAGAAAAAAAAAACCCTTGGTTATGGGCTACACCATTACATTGTCCTTCTATTGGGACCATAAATTATTTAATCTTTAAAACACCAGTGTCCAACCTTTTGGCTTCCCTGGGCCAGGTTGGAAGAATTGCCTTCAGCCATGCACAAAATACACACACACTCACGATAGCTGATGAGCTAAGAAAGGTCGCAAAAGCAATCTCATAACATTTTCAGAGTCTGTGTGGGGCCGCAGTTTGGACATGCCCGCTTTAAGACACGCCCCCTTTAGGACACACCCGCGTTAGGACACGCCCACTTTAGGGCACGCCCTCTTTAGGACACGCCTGCTTTAGGACACGCCCGCTTTAGAACACGCCCCTTTAGGACGTGCCCACTTTAGGACACGCCCGCTTTAGGACACACCCCCTTTAGGACACGCCCA
>PVJL010003911.1:83756-144009 GCA_004026885.1 Lyroderma lyra
TGGGGCCGCAGTTTGGACATGCCCGCTTTAAGACACGCCCCCTTTAGGACACACCCGCGTTAGGACACGCCCACTTTAGGGCACGCCCTCTTTAGGACACGCCTGCTTTAGGACACGCCCGCTTTAGAACACGCCCCTTTAGGACGTGCCCACTTTAGGACACGCCCGCTTTAGGACACACCCCCTTTAGGACACGCCCCCTTCAGGACACGCCCGCTTTAGAACACGCCCCTTTGGGACACCCCCCCTTTAGGACACGCCCCTTTAGGACACGCCCGCTTTAGGACACGCCCCCTTCAGGGCACGCCCGCTTTAGGACACGCCCGCTTTAGGACACGCCCACTTTCAGATACTTTCCTAGAGTCTCTGTTTTCTTACTGTGATATTGGTGCAGCGATTCTGCAATGGCGATCTCATCTCCTCCTTAGGTTCTGCCAACAGAGGATGTCACAGGGACCCTGCAAGGCAGGAGAACGGAGAAGGGACTTGTCCCTCTCTGATTTGTTTTACTTCTTTCCATGATTCTCCCAGCAGCTCCCTCCCCACCCCCTTCCCAGGAGAACTGGTTGATTACTAGCGAGTATTGGCCGCATCCAGGTGTCACTGTTGTCACTAAAACTGTCCTCGTCTCCTTTCAGAGCCGCTGGCATCGATGGGTATTCCCTCTCCTTAGCTCCTGTGAACTTCCGAGATGCCACAGCATCTGGGCTGCCTGTCCCTCAGAGGTCTGAGCACTGATCCTCGGGGGTCCCCATCCCACAGCTGGTAGATGGTGTTCAGCCCAGCTCCCCCACTCCGGTTTTCTCATTCCTGAGTGTGGACGCTCCTTCCATGGTTCCTGTCACTTTTACTTTCAGTGTCCCCCTTTCACCTTTTCAACCCTCCAGGACCTGTTCAAATACCCCATGCAATAATTCATTCTGATTAAGTAACTGATGGAGATTCTGTTCCCTGATACGGTAGCAAACCCCAGGAATTTTCTAAGAAACTCAGTGCTACAAGACGGGATTTGGGGGTTGCTGAGATTTTGCCTTTGGACTTGAAGACAATGACCCTTGCTAATTGGAAACGGGATGCTGGTAATTTCTGGAATGTGGTGACGTCGTGGTTAACAATCATCAAGTTCATTTTGATGAGGCACCTACTGACTCAATGCCTTGGTGGATAAGGTGGCTGCTGCCCCTGCCTGTGTGACAGCTCTGACAATCACAATGACTCGGGGTGGGGTGGAGGCTTCCTGCTGTATTGGGGGGTTTACCGGAAGCAGTGATAGTCCTTCAACGAGTCGTTTCCATCCTCGTATTTTGTGCCTCGTCATTCAGCCGCTGATAATCTCAGCGCACAACCAAACTAGAAAAAAGTCACCCACGTTTACACCTGAACAAAACGCACCGCCGATACTCGAGGCCAGATTGCCGGGAAGCTCCCCAAATCCGTACAGGAGGCCCCGAGGATCCACTCAGACCCCTCGCACTCTGACACGGAGGCAAAGGGCCGATGCAGTGCACTCTGACCCCCGAGGGCAGAGCAGAGCGTCAGTGCCCGGCACTCCGGCTCTCTCTGCACGCCAGGAGGGAACCGCCCAAGGGGGTCAGGGGGCACATTCAGCTGAGTCTGCTTTGAGGGACAGTCCCTGGGAAGCAGGGGTTGCCGAGTCTGAGGATGAGAGGTCAAAGGCACGGACACGTCTGGTGGACTGAGGACACCCCAAGAGTCCCAGGAGGAGCCCTGCCATCAGTCACTGAATGAACGTGGACCTGGTGTGTTCCCTACTGGTCCGAGGACAAGTGTGTCTGTGGGACAGCGGTTTCTCCCACGGTCACATCCCTTTGACATCTCAGGAAATTTTATCACAAATTAAGACAAAGTTGGTTAAAAGCCTTTGGAGTATCCCTTTAATATGGTGCAGCTCTTTCTGTGGATTGACCAAATCAGGCACCTGAATACACACAGTGTGTGTGTGTGTGTGTGTGTGTGTGTGTGTGTGTGTGAGTGTGTGTGTGTGTGAGTGTGTGAGTGTATACATGCATAGAAGTGTGTGTGTGAGTGTGAGTGTGTGAGTGTATACATGCATAGAAGTGTGTGTGTATATATATATTTACATATATTTTGGGGGGCAGTGATGGTGGAGGGTTGCTTTTGAGTTTTCTCTCTTTAAGGGCAAATTGAAAAGTGAAATCTCCCCTCTAGTCCCCTCCAATTAGAGAAATAGGTGCACTCAGTGGTCCTAGGTAAGGAGCTGAGGCCATCCCGAGCGAGTGGGGGACATCCTCGCTCATTACGTTTGCACATCAGCACGAGCATGTTTGCAGATGAGCTTCCCTTCATTTCCTTTACTGCCCAGGAGAGAATGTGGTTTTAGGACAGCGTTCTTTAAATTATTCTGCACAAATTTTATGAATCCCAATAGCAATGGACCCTTGAAAATCACTCCCCTTCCCCACCCAGCCCAAAGCTATTGATATGTCTTTGTTTATAATGAGAGTGGCATTCCAACAAGAGCCAATGAGTAGGAACTAAAGTACTGCAGGGATGAACATGTTTAAGCACACAAAATTAAATGAACTGACCTCCAAAAGTGGACTAATCCAGAGATGGTCATTTTTACTCACGAACAGGTGGCTTACCTTACTCTTATAGGACAAGCAAAAAAGTTCATGCATTTGACAGTAAATGGCTACGACTAACCCAATCTGCTAATATAGAAAGTTGGGTTAGTTGCCCTGTTGTTTTTGCTGCAGAAGTTTAAAAAATAAAGAGAAGGCAAAAAATAAATGATGTTTTTAACCGTCATCAAATTGTTGGCTATATTTTATTGAATAAAATTTTGCAAAAACTGTCCTATTTGGTTCTTTACTAGAATTGCATTATATCTCTGTGAGGCATTTCAAAGCATAGATTCTTTTCTGAGATTTTGTCTTTTTTATTTACTAACCATAAAAGACTGATTTTATATTATGATTTTATATCATCCAAGACTTGAAAATCTCTTAAAGAAGATACCCTGTATGAATGCATAGTACACTCTTCTGAAGCGGAATTTCGCCTTTGAAGACCTAGCATCTTTGAACATAGCCCTCGCTGACATATTTGTAATCAAAAGAGATGGAAAGTGTTGGCTGTCTTTTATCACCAAAGACTCTCTACTAAACATTACTTTTATTGAGAATATACAAAATTTATAGTTTGAATTTCTCATTAGTAACCCAGATTTCCTTTTTTAAAAATATTCTTTTTATCTCTTGTGGAGAATACAAGTTTCTATTATACATTGTGTTTCTTTTTTCTGCCAAATATTAATTTATCACTCATTTTTAAATTTACGTATTCAAAAACATTTACTAGGGCCACTTCGTATCAAGGTTTTTGCTGAAAATAAGAGAGACAGATGTGAGTGGTAGTTACAGGCAACAAGCCAAGAACTGGAAAATTGCGACTCCGTGTGTAAGGTTCCCTCGGCTGGGACACGTGCAGGGTACCATGTGCACAGAGAGGAGAGAAGTTTGCAGCAGTGCGTGTCAGGAGGCCGTTCTCGAACATCTCTCAAGTTTGTGCAAACAGGGGCGCTGACTGCCTTTGCTCTACCTGTTCAAGGATATTTGTATAGCAAACAGTCTTGGACATTAGAGGCAGCGTCTCCCCCTGGAGTAAAGGGCGGGCTGGGCTGCTGTTCGGCACCATCAAGATACTATTTCTCTCCAGGGTGAAAGGTCAGGCATACTTACAGCTGGTTATAAAAGATTCGGGTTTTGTGAGCTCAGGGCTCTTGTCCTGTAACACAGCTCTCACTATGTGGGCAGGGGTCCTCTGGCCCTACTTGTTTCCCTTTATTGGAATTGAAACTCAGTGATACAGTGCGCACGCTGCTTAGTGTAAGTATTACACTCCCCTTCTTTCTGAAACTGGGATCTCCTGTCTTCTGTTAGCATCCGGGGCCCTACGGCAGGCCACCCTGTTTGCTCACAAGTAGAAGAACACATCAGATCCTTCACAGCTTTTGAAAATGAGGCATAGATTCTTGAATCCTGCCATTCTTACATTTGATCCCCAAAACATCTGTTGAATCGCATCTACTATTATTAGTGTTGTATTAGACTTTAAAAAGAAGAAGCAATTGAGTATGCATAATTGGCTTGTTTTTACCTCTGTGTTTAAGACATGTATAATTTAAATTTAAAATATTTACAAAAGGGACATGATTAAACATGAAGGTTTAATCCTTAAAGTTCAGGACACAACTATTTTGGAAGGTTTGTGTCACCTTGGGATACACGTAACGAAGAACTGAGGCATTGGCTCTGGCTATGCCGCTGACGGTTGTGTGGATTTTTCATTCTCGTCTTGCTGAACACCTGGGGTTTTCCTCATGGATACATTTTTTTTTCACATTGCTATTAATTTGGATAGAAATATTAATCAGATTATCTTTTTGCAATTTATAGTATCAGCTTAATTATTCAAAAACCAAAAGCTAATTCATTTGGATGGTGGCATTCTGAAGGAATTAATTACCTGTTGTCCCTTCGAAATTGTTTCTTGTGACAAATGCAAATCTAGAATAATCCTTTCATTCCTTTCCTTTCTGTGACCTGCCTGGTTAGATTTCTCTTTTCAGTAAAGTAACATTATTATTTCAATAAATACCAGCTGTCCCATTACTCCTATCTTTTTCTTTAAATTGACCATATTGATTTTAAATTGTTTTTAACCAAAACTTTACAAACGACACAGTGAGAACTTCTTAAAGTTCTGTTCTGTCGTTTTACTCTAATAAGTAATAAAGGAAGAATAAATTAGATTCTAAATATGAATTCCAGTTACGATAGAAAACGAATAGTTCCAGCCTGTTAGTAATTACTTAGAAGCTAATCACATTGTTTTGTTCTCAATGTTATTAAACTTCATCTCTCCAGGGCAGACAACACTGTTGAACCTAATTAGTGTCATGTTTCTAAAAATGAGGATTTTAGGAGTAAATAAGTCAATGAGCGCTTATATACCTGTTTCTGTTGTGAAACTACTTGGAGGTGTAACTTGGAGATTTAGCAGGTGCTTCTGAAAATAGGACACGGTGGGGGAGCTGGGGGAGGGGGATGATACCATCTGTAGCTGGAACTCTGGTGACATAGAGTGACATATGCTGCCAAGAACACCCTGCTTGTTTGTATGAGATGAAGAACCAACTAAACCGTTTATCTTTTCCATTTTAAGTAACCATCAAAGCTTGCTCCTGGGAACGTTACGGCATTTTATCAAGTATAACACTTGAAACTGAAACCAAGGGCAGACAATGAAAGGTTTGCGTGGTTCGTTTCACTAGGACACTTTTTCTTTATATGATCTTGAGAATAAAAATGTTTAAATTGATTAAGATATAGATTGGTTAGGAAAAACATGAATATATTTCTGTCCTCCCTGATGATATCTCCAGCCAATTCAGGAATAAATGGCACCCCTAGGACACATGTACCTGTACCCTCAGACACCTGGGGGACAACTCTTAAACCTGATTGTATCGCTCCTACTTCCATCTCTCCCAGGGCCCCAGGGATGGTGTGGAGGCGTGGAAAAAGGCTGGTGTTTAAATTCCTGTGGATGCCAAAACCAAGGAAACATATGCACACAGTGACAAGAAAATGAACAAGTGACAGAAGTCACACAGCTTTTTTTGTGATCTATTCTGTATTGACTATCAAGTCAACATGAATGAAAGTGTACTTTCCTTTTCCTTTCCTTTTTTCTTTAGTTTCATTTCTGGTTACATGCTCTTACTTCTGTGTTGCCATGTAGTAGTAAAATAGTGTCTAAAATTTCACTTTTAATCTAAATAGAGCATTTAGCACTTGATGCTGTTTGTACAAAACCATAACACACTCCATATTCACTTATCAGGAAATGTTAGTTAGCTACAGTGAAAAAGAAATAAGAGTTTCCAATATTGAGATGCCCTAACCCTGGGGCCAGAGAAATGCCTTCTCATAGCCACGCACGGCGTTTCCACACCCTCGGGTAGGAGCAGGGGGCACTCCAAGCAGAGAGGGGATGGTGTATGGTAGTGGCTGTAGTTTGTAGGCAATGTGTCTGGGTGAACAACAGGGTAGAAGCAGCATGTAAATTTGACTATTTTAAGTGATGGCGAGGCTCACAGTACTTGATGGGACCCCCTGGTGACATCTGTGGACTCTGATATGATTGATGACAGAATAGCTCTTCACTAGTTAGACATTTCCAAGAGGCATGGACAACCAAAATCATCATACCCGATGCTGAGTGCATCATGTTTACACCCTCTGTTATCAATTTTGAAACTGCTTTTTGTCATTTTTGTAAAGATTCTCTCTACAGGCTAAGATTCATTCAGCGTAGTCTCATAATGTAAAATAATCTGGTTCTTGCAAAGTAGGCAGATACATTAATAAATATTAAATCATTTTTTGAGTACAAGGCCAGTTGCTGTCTATTCAGTGACACCTTCTTGGTGTCATGGTCTTCCATCACCCTTTTCTGGGCATCTCTTTCTCTTCTTCCAGATCTCAGATTACATATCACCCTCAGAGCTTGGAGCCTCTCACTGCTACACTCTAACAGGGTACTCTGCTCATTGCCTGTGAAATGGAAGCTCTCAGAAAAAAGGAACAATCTGTGTCTTATCTTTTTAGGGAGGTGCCTGACAACCTACTAGGTTGTCAATGCATATTTATTGATCACCTAAATGAATGAATAGTGTATTTACATTCAGAATATTTTTCTATTTTATCACCAATTGCCTTGCAAAACAGTTTAGTAGTTTGGTTCTCAAATTTATTAATCTAGCTATTCCTGCAATTAACTACTATTTACAATACAAGAGTTCTGCTTTTATAAATGATGCTATAATTCTTATTTCCTTGGCATTTTCAGAGTGCTCTTGATCCAGATTCTACTGGTTTCTGGTGGTTATACAATGAATTACAGGCAAAGGTTCTGAGTTGGGGGCGTGGTCCATAATAATCTCTCTTTCAAGAATTCACCTTCTCAGCTTCAATGAATTAACAAGGCATCATCACATCTAAATCCAATTATGCATTTTAGTTAACTGAGCATAATGTATGAGCATTTATAATGATTTACTAAGTCATTGCTATTGATACTAGTAAAGATTTCATCAAATATATGATCAAGCTAAATCTGGCAAGTTAAATGCATGAAAAACAATGTCCTATATTTTGTTCTATAAATTTATCAACAGAAATAAGTTCCCACAGTAAACATCAACATATTTTGGGGGAAGAATTTCTTATTTTATGCCTAGAACAATAATGTAGTGAATGTTTTCCTGTCCTGGGAAATCTTTCAGAACAGACATTTGTATCATTTATTTTTGTGAACAGTTCACGCTCATATATTTCATTCCACATAGTAGGCACCTAATCCACCCCCCTCATTTTTTTTGTTGTTTTTGTTTTGCTGAATAAATGCTGAAGGCCAGTGGAGAGCTGATAGCCTTCTCAGTTTATCCATATTGTATCAGGCAGGTGGCTGATCCATTTGTTCAATTCAATAAGAAGAAAAAAAGTATTATGTTTAAACAGAGGTAAAATAAAAGTAACTGTCAAGCAAGTCAAGTGTTTTCATTTTTTTTCCTTTTAATCATCACCTAGGAAAGATTTAGAACAATAAAAGCAGTAGAAATTGGTTTTTCCATTCACGGCATGGTAATTCAGTGGGCGACAAAATTGAAATCTGACATTGTTGACTTTTAAGATTACTGGTAGTCAGCTAGAGGGGAAAAAACAATATGTAACATGTTTCCCTACCTGACTTGTGTTTCTAGTTCCTATAAAATATCAAATTGAAGGTGACAAGGAGCAGGCTTCCTACTTTAAAATGTAACAAGAAACGGCTCAGCCATGTGACCTAGAAGGACTAGCAGAACATCATTTTTACTGACAGCAAAACAGAGTATTTTTACAGAGGCAAATCCAAACAAACGACTGAATTTTTATTACATTTATTTTCAAAAAGTCAGGCTTACTGTTAATATCTTTAGGGGATATAGCTGTTATTCTGCATTAACATATATATGAGATATTTGCCTAGACATAGGAACCCATCTAATACGGATTTAATAGAATGTAATGGAGCAGCAGCTCAAATATTTTGGCCAATTTTTTTAAGGTGGTTTAGAATACATGTTTGCTCACTTATACCTCCAGGAGAAAAGAAAAATTCACCTGCTATATGTTAAGCTTTATATGAATCTGTGGCAAAATATAACATGATATGATGACGTCTCTGCCTTTAAGAAGCTGTTTAAGGAGAACTGTCCTCACAGGGCAGAGTGAGCAGTTCGTACACAGGGGTGTATGTGAGTACTGCGGAAGGGCACTGAGCTGCGTTGTGTGTAAGGGAAAGCTTCCCACACTAAGTGATGCCAGGCTGACAATGATCATGAACTTGGCCAGCATAGCAACCAGCCAAATAACCATCCCCTGAGAGCCTAAACCTCCTTTTCATTATTTTGTAATTATTGAGTATCTACTGATAGATCAGCCATAGTTAGACAACCTAATCGGCTATATTATGAACTAACAAAGAATTTGAAGACTTGTGGTCCAACAGATTTGAGCACTTGACTTTTGGTTTTCCTTTGGGGAAAAGATGTCTTTAGCCATTGAACAAATAAGGCCAGCCATCTAGTTATCACATGAAGTCATCACACAAAGTCCAAATTTTAGCAGAGATGTACTTTTTAATAAGGCACCTCCACGGAGACCACGACCTACACCAAGAGCATCCTCTACCCTGTCCTGTTGATTATTTTAGAACTCAGCCTCCATTGTGTGATGTCCTGGCATCCTCGGCTTCTTCACTCTGAGGGATGTCTTTTCTTTGTCTCTCAATACAGCAATACAATATGAATCTCAGTCCTTCACCAACTTCAATATCAGTTACAAAAATCACTCACACCAAGCATTTTGAGATTTTACAGGCTTACACCAAGCATTTTGGGATTTTTAGACTCACACCAAGCATTTGGGGATTTTGTAGGCTTACACCAAGCATTTTTAATGGTCTTGAAGAAGCTTCACTTCTTAGAGGGATGTCTATGCGAACCTGCCTGCCATAACTATTCCCTGCCTCCTTACTTTAACCCCTCTCTCCGGAATGGAGCTCTGCATTCTCCTACCTCAATTATCTAGACAAGTGTTTCCTCTCATTGGCACAAGCCACAAAAGAACTGAGTGATACTCAAAGTCAACCCAAAGCCATTATCCAATTATGCTTCCCAGAAAACACAAGAGGACCCCTGCCACAACCACTCACATAATATGCTATCATTCTCAACCAGAGATTTGCAATTGGAGAATTTTAATCACAGTAATAATTTTCACTCTGTAAATTTTGTTCAATAGCATAGACAATTCAAATTCTTATTCAGAGTTCAGTAAGTTCTGGGTTCAAGACACATATGAAAGCAGAGGTAAGTGTACCATTTATTGCTTATTTTAGCCTTGAAATGATTATTTTACTAATTACATTATTATTGTCAATGCTAAAACCTTTACCTGAAATAGCCATGTGGAATATCTGCTGCTATTGTTGCTGACTCTCTCTCTCTCTCTCTCTCTCACACACACACACACACACCCCAAAATTAAACTATCCTGTCAGTGTGTCACAGAGGAGAGCAGTGATCTACTCTAGTCACTGGAGATCTGTAAAAACTAAGTGTCGCTGATGTTTCTCAGTTGCTTGGCAACCATCTTAATTTCGAGGTACTGCATGTGAAGCATATTCAGGTTTTAGTTATTGTTTGATACAGACAATATTTTTCCTGGATAAACCTTTAAAAATTCACAGTTTTAAACAATCCTTTTTTAAAAAAAAATGGGCAGAGGAGCTGAATAGACATTTCTCCAAAGAGGACATACAGATGGCCAACAGACATATGAAAAGACATTCAACATCACTAATAACCAGAGGAATGCAAACCAAATGCACAGTGAGATATCACCTCACTCCTGCCATAACTGTCATCATCAATAAATTAACAAATAACAAGTGTTGGCGAGGATGTGGAGGAAAGGGAACTCTGCACTGTTGGTGGGATTGCAAATTGGTGTAGCCACTGTGAAAAACAGTTTGGAGGATCCCCAAAAAATTAAAAATGGAACTACTTATAACCCAGGAATCTCACTTCTGGGTATTTATCCAAAGAAATCCAAAACACCAATTCAAAAAGATATATCCACCTCTAGGTTCATTGCTTTGCTATTTACAAAGCGAAGATCTGAAAACAACTGAAATGCCCATCAATGGACAATTGGATAAAGATGTGGTACACATATACAAAAGAATATTACTCAGCCCTGGAAAAGAATGAAATCTTACCCTTTATGACAACATGAACGGACCTAGAGGGCATTATGCTAAGTGAAACAAGTCAGACTGAGAAAGACAAGTACCATATGATCTCACGTATATATGGAATCTGAAGAACAAAATAAATGAACAAACAAAACAGAAAAAGACCCATAGATAAAGAGAATAAACAGATGGTTGCCAGGAGGGAAGGGGGCTTGGGAAGGGGTGGGTGAAAAAGGTGAAGAGGATCAGCAGTACAAATTGGCAGTTACAAACTAGTCACGGGGCTGTAATACAGCACAGAGAACACAGTCGGAAATGTTGCAACAACCATGTATAATGCCAGGTGTGTACTAGGGATCACTGCCTAAATTAGAGAAATGTCTAACCACTATACTATACACCTGAAACTAATGTAAAATAATATCGAATGTCAACTGTAACTGAAAAATGTAATCTTAAAATGTAAAAAAAATAATAAAAATTCATAGTTTTTTAACGCAAATCAATTATGAAATAGTCAGCAAGAAAAACAAAGCTTCTTACCTTTTCCTGCTGTTGTTCTTGAGAGTCTGAGCACTGTTAGGCTCCTTACCCTGGAAAGGCAAAAAAGGAGAGTTAGTGATGATGGTGGGAACGTTGTAGGCATCCCACGATGGATAGCTCCTCGTTCTGTCGTCCGAGTTGTTAGGACAAGACCATGCTGGGAAGACAAAGGGACAGTCACATGTTTCCGAGCTGCTTGCTCATTCCTACAACCAGACGTTCTCACTGTTCAGAGGGGATAGAGGAGAGCGGCTTGGTGGTAGACGAGATGTCTCTTGCCCAGGATAAGAACCTATTACACTGGATTCTTACGATCTGAAAGGTAATAAAATGAGAAGACAGAATATTTTGGAACATTTCATTTAATAATATATTTAAATAATTAAAGGCTACAGATATATTTAAAAAGTCCATAATCTGTTCTTAAATGGTAACTAGTACACAGTTATTATCGATTTGTGTGTTAATGTTGGTGATATTCAAAATTGTCTGTTCTTATACCAACAATTTTTCCTCTTTTGGTATCAATATTAACTTCTCATGTGAACAAAATTACAATTGACTTCAAAGAAAGTTAAATACAATGAACAATTCCCTTAAACTTAAGGCTTCAATCAGAAATACGGACTTGCTCCTTCGATTAATATACAGCAATACCTTCATTATTTACTGCAGAGTCACAGTTTTAAAATGGCAAGTTTTTTTCAAAAACTTATTGAGAATGATTGTTGCAAATAAATTTCAGGCACATTATTTTCTATTGAGGATAAAGATCTTTTTCCAGGTATATTTTCTTATTGGCCAGGAGGTGAATGCTAGAAAGGCCACAGTCTGAATATTGCTTATTTCCTAAAGATGCAGACTTATAGGATTCTGACTCAATTAAGTAAGATTCATAAATGTGTATTGACAGACTATTCTCTAATTTAGCAAATAAAACAGAGAATCCCGGAAAGGATCCGCTTATTGTAATAAAATTACATAGTCTAAAATACAAAGTCTCTTCTGCTAAATACATTGTAAGCACCCTGAAATTGGAGTGAAAATGTCTGTTCTGGGCACTGGAGAAGTGGGCTTGGCAGAGAGACTTTATTTCATGTAATAAAGGAGGCGTGAACTGGTGAGGAGAGAGCATGTCCCAGGACTCAGGGTGCTACTTTGGGTGAGAATAAATATGTCTGGACCACAATTTCAGATAAGAAGCCGCCTTAACTATCACGTGGTTCAACCATCCAATGTACAGGCAAAGAAACTGAGACAGGCCAGAATTAAGTAATGAGCCCACAAGCACTATAATTAGTTATTACGTGGAGAATTAGAATGACTTCTTGACTCCCACTACAGAGTGGAAATCTGAGGACAGTACCTTCATGCCTGTGGAAAAATCGTCTTCAATCTACTTCTGTTAAAATATGATTTAATTCTTATCAATTCGATAGTAGTTATTCAATGCCAAAATACATTTGATTTCAAGAAGGGTGGGCATTCTCGACATTCAGGAACTTAAAATTAGCTTAAAAAGCCACAGGGTTGGGGTGGCGTGAAAGATTAGGGTCATGAGAGGAGGTGGAGTTTGATATAAAGGCAGTAAGTGAGCTAGTAGAAAAGGAGAAGGAGCGACATATGACCTTGAATAGTAATAGTAATACCGTGTGGCTTCGGAGAAGCACCAAGATGAGAGGGTGGAAGCACTCCCTGGAACTGAACTTGATGGACTAAGGGAAGAAAGACTAAAACTGAGTCCTTGGCCACACTGTTACCGACTTTAGGAAATAATGATAATAGGAGCCACTATCTATAATTTTTAGGAAAACTGTTATCTAATACTTAACGGTACCATGATAAAGGCATTATTTCCATGATTAGTCAACACCATTCTGGAAATGTAGACAATGACATAAATCAAGATAACTAACACTGAAATGCGGAAGATAAACCATTATCAAATGTGTCTGAGCAATATGTATGACCTATTTGGGTAACTATAACATTAGAATATGACTAATAAGCCAATATGTCAATGGAAATGAAATACATCGTAAAGCTTTATTCCAGGGTACTCGGACGGGAAACAAGCAAGCGTGGAGGGGCTCACAGAAATCCGTAGACTCGATGTACTCAGAGACAGCCTCCCTGCTCCATCCATCACTGACGCTAATTAAGTGCCAATTACTCTGCTCGGTCCCATTTAAACGCAGCTTTCAGCAAATCCTGATTTACACCACCTGCAACCTAAATCCAGCACCCTTCCGACAGCAATCAGGCTTCTTTTAAAATAGAAATCGATTGTTTCTACACTGGCAATAGCTGTTTACCATAGGGCTGAGAATTGTTCGAAACTTTAGGGGTCACCCGATGGAACCCAGTAATCAAGGTAAATGATGTTTTCATGTGAGTTTTAAAATTTTAAATTAATGACAATCTTTATAATGCACAAAAATATCAACCTTTTCAGTAAACGATTAGCCGATTATAATTGATTGTAAAGCAGGTAACAAAAATCTGTTTTAAAATTTAAATTTGATAGATGATTAAGAGGCAAAATTTAAAAATTGGCTCCCATAGTTGTGTAGATCTATGAAAAGTCTTCTGTAATAAAAAATTTAAAACCTGACTTTATGAACTCTGTAAGAATTAGTGCCTGTGCTGCTGAAGTCAACACCATTATTTGGTTCAACAAATGAACCCTTTGACAAGGGGGACGTGCTTCAAAACCCATCACAAGTAACAATAACCCGCCACTGCTCTGTCCGTCAGTTCACCAGACGGCAACAGAATCTAGTAAAGCTACCCAAAGCCTAGGAGTACTGCAAGAGCCTTGGGAACCAAAAGAAGGAAGCTAAATGGACTTAGAGGTACCCTACTTTTGATCGTTCTGAGGACTGGGAAGGCCTAATTAAACGTGTGCTCCTATGTCAGGCCGTGGGGGGTTAGCAGACTCGAGGAGACCCTGTGGTCTGGGATCTTCAGCAGAGTCAGGTCAGCACATGGGTGAGTGTGAGTGGTCCTGGGAGGCCAAGCCGGACCCCCGCCCTGGGCTCACCGGCGCTCCCTTGGGTGTGTAATGAAGCAGCAAACCCTCCCAGCGCGTGTCCGAGCCAGGGCTCCGCGTGACAGCCGGCAGGTCCCCGACGCCTTTCCGCTTCCTTAAGGAGCACCGCTTTGGTTCCTGTGGCCGAAGAAACGTGGCCAGGAAGGACCACTTAGAAGAGCGTGGCAGGGGACGTGCCGTCCTTCAAAGCCTCCGGTGCGTGCCCGCGACCCCCAGGGGACTCCCTGCAGCGTGACAGTGACAGTTTCCTGCGTTCTCGTCTGCACAGCGCCTCGAGCCTGTGCTCGGCCCCCACCTACGTGCTGTCTATCCAGCAGATGAACAAGCGTATCAAAAAGATACGTCAACGTCTACGGGCAAATTTTGCATATTTACTTCCTCGTGCAATAATATATCTAACAGGACTTATGTTATATTAATAATAGCGTAGGCAGAATTAGCCAGGATCTTACTAAAACTCCAGACCCAGCACAGGAAGTGAGAGGATTCAGCCAAAGCGAACTGGGAGCCCAACAGAGACAAGACGTCACCAGCCTCCTGCAGGAACTCACTGAGAAAGATTAGAAGGAACTAATGTATTCTTAGCTTTATTATTACAATGGATGGTAATCTAATTTTCAATCCAATTTTTATCTAAAGTCTAATAAATTGAAGTTAAGCTAATAACATATGCAGACATGGATACATTTTTAAGAGAAGCATCAAAATGATGCAATTAATGATGCCACCATGACTTACTTCTGGGGTAATTCTAAAATTACTTTGAGGTTCTATTATTCAAAAGGAGTAATCATTTACTTCTTATCTTTTCTTCATGCACAATTAATCTAGGGGAAAGTTAACCATTTTAGCATAACACATTCCAATATTGACTTGATTAAAGTATTAGAAACTACTCTGAAGAACAGATTGGGTCTCTTTACATTGTCTGTGCATTTTTTAAAATGTTCTCTACTTCATGGATGTTTCAAGAAATGTTTACCCACTAAAATAGCATGTGTTCGATAGAATAGATTTCATGTATTTTTGCAATAACCTTCTGAATCTCACTTAGCAAGATTTTTATCAATAATCAGATATAAAACAACACTTCATTCCACCAAAAATTACTTAATGGTCTTCTGTACGCTAGATGACCTAACAGACACGAAAGAACAGTGTCTTTAAAGTATCACACCAGAGTGGCTTTCCTGTAGAATCTTTGGGAAGACCTTCCAAGTCTTTGGAGAAAAAAAAAAACCTGCCATGAAGGAAACAGGATGCCGAATTCTGCAGCTTCATGATTCATATGGAAATCTGATTTTGTTAAACAGAAGTGCTAAGGATTCAGTTCAGCTGGGGGTGGGGGACTGCAGGTACTTCCTCTCTCAAGCTCTACCTTTAAATCACAGTTTCATCTCAGAAAGTTTAATAGACCCCGTCCCTGAGAGTTTATACTTCTGATCTGTTCCTGGGTTTTTTGTTTTTGTGTGTTTTTCTTTTTTTGGGGGGGTGGGTTCCCTGAGTGGGCATCGAACCCAGGTGGGGAGAGCGCCAAAGCCTAGGCACTAGACCACCAGGGAACACCAGTGTGAGTCTGACCTCCCAGAACTCCCAGGTGGGGCAACTTAGGTGTGAAAACCCGGAGCTCACCCTCTCGCACGGCAGAAGAAATCCCTGAAATGGTTCTCCTGAAAGTGCCTCACTCAGCTTCACGTGCAGATCTTCGGGGTTGGGGGCAGTCCCTGCATGTACACGTGGAAGTGTATAGTTACAGTGACACAGATAAGAGATGGAGGTGAAAGGGCCAAACTTTTCATTAACGTGCAGTTTAAAAAGGTTTACCCCGGTGATACGCTAAGAGAGCGGAGTCCGGCTGCTTGAAGAGGTGACCCTTTACAAGCTGTGCCACTCTGGTTTTGGTTGGTTGTTGCTGTTTTGGGGTTGCTGTTAAGCGCTTTCTTTAAGGACTCGTGATCTTGGTCCAGGACCGGTAATGACATTCTACCATGGTCTCCTTCCCCACTGACGTGGTCCTCCAGGCTGTGTTCTCAGGACACGGTGAAGCCACATCCATGCCACTGAGCCCTCCCAGCAGAAGACACAGGGTTTCCTTCCCAGAAAGTCTCTCTGCAGCCCGGAGGTCAGGGGATAATGTCGAGGATCGCGAGAACAATTTTGGTGCCTTGGATAGTGATTCCGCAGTGGCCCCAAGACTCCAGGAGGGACAAGTTGGTCCATGGGTTCACAGTGTCCCATTGCTAAGTCAGGCATCATTCAGATTGCCCCTTCGGGACTTTAAATTCTCCATTTTTTAGCAGAGCCACGAAGCAGGGGGCGGCACGTGACAAGTCATCAGGCGCTGGGTGTGCCGGCAGGGTTCTCCCGCCACGATGCTTGGGGCCCAGGCTGAGCCCTCTGGGTAGAGGACACATTGCACGCTCGCCAGTCCTGCACCAGTGGCCACCTGGGGCTGGAGACTCACTCCAGCGTGTAGAGTGGGGGGTCAAGCTATGGAGTTGCAAGCTGGTCCTGAGCTTGTCCAGCCTGGGTTGGACCCTCCTGTCCGCCCCGCAGCCATTCCCACGATGCAGCCATCGGTGAGGAAGGACAGGGCCCGGCAGGTGTCCAAGATGACCTCGCAGTCACGGGCTACCACACCTGGAAAGACGGGCAGCATCTCCTTCCCCACTTTTTGCCGAGGTGGACATGGTCCCGGTGACGCTCCACAGAACTGCAGAGGCGGGGTGGCAGCTGGCGAATGATGTCTCTGGACTGTGGGCCTCACCTGCTGTGCCACCCAGAGCCCACACTGCCCGTTCCCACAGTCACGTGCGGAAGACGGGAGCCCCCCACCCCACCCCATACACAACCCCTTCCGTTAACCGCTCAGTTTGCTGCCAAGTCCCTCCAGTGACACTGGCCCGAGCCGGTTGCCTCCAACTGCAAGGGGCAGTGACATGGTGACTTCGGGAACCCCGCCAGCTTGGGAACGCTCCCTGCTTCAACAACCGGCTTCAGAAGCGTCCTGGCTGGCCTGGAACCACCGCGGACTATTTCATCCCGGGTGATGCTGACACCCCGGCCAGCTTTTCAGAAGCTGGGGGTTGTGGGGGGAGATGGGTGACGTCCCTTCTTTCTGTGGCCCTCATCTTTGTGGCCTTCCGGAGCTCCAGGCTGCCACCTCATCGGTGAGCGTTTGCCTCAATGCTTACCATTTCTCAGGCTCTCTTCTGGAGCTTCTAAAGTAGGCATACTGCCCGGAGGAAGTAAACCACCTTGCAGGGAGCCTGCGTGGTTGGTGAGGAAGAGAGGAAGCCGTGGTCACACTCCAAAACCCAAGTTCCAATCTGTAACGAAGTAGAACTTGGTATCGCCCACAACGTTATTCAACTTGCTTTCATGTCAGATCTTTAAGCTACAGATTAGTGGTGATGACCCCTGACTTTTCTAAAGTTCAAGGATATTTTGAAGGAAGACAATTATCTGCACGTTAGAAAACCTTTTAAAAGATGTCATTTCTGTTAACATTACGTAGGCAGTGCAATGCATTTTAAGTAAGATCCTGCCCTGGGTCAGCGGAGGTCCTGTGAAGCAGCTATGCTGAGGAAGAACACTCTGGAACCAACAGTGGTGATAACTGTGAGCTTCTCAGGAGTCCGTGAGGGGCCGTGCTGAGGAACTCAGTGTTTCTTTATACTTGTGTTTGTGTATTCACATTCTCTCATCTCCCATGAACTACTAAGCATTTATATTTATTGAATAAAGTAATCCATAAATCTAACATGGTATCGATTTTCAAGAAGATTATAATTACATTGTGAGACCATACTGGCAGTCATTAAACGGCCAATGACATGTTTCTAAATTCACTGCCCCGAATAACATTAGTAATTGCTCAGCGACTCGGGTGTAGCAGTCTCTCCTCCCTGTTTACTCTGAGAACATCCATGGCTAATAATTCTAGAAGAGCTCTGATTCACGCCCTACTTGTTATCTGAACCTTTGGTTAACATGAAGGATATCTCAGCACATAGGAGAGGAGCTCACAGGGAGAGTGCAGCAGAGAGATGGACAGCGGAGTAGAGAGAGAGGAGAGCAGATGAATGATGCAAAAGGGTTTTATTTTTATGTTGCATGAAAGCACGTTTATAAAAGGATGACTACAAGTGGATATCATAATTAACCGCGGGGAATCATGGTAACACATCAAAGGGAGAGGCCTGGAATTTTTTGTGTCAAGAAGGGGAAAGAAGTAAGTGGGTGAAAATGAATGTCTATTTAGAGGATAGCTGACAGGAAAGTCGAGTCACAGTCGATGTGATTGGCAGCGAGGAGAAGGAGCTCTGAAAGGAGACATGCGATTTCAATCTACACGGTGGGGAACGGGAGAGAGGGGGTGGGACGGTACCGGGGCTGATGCGAGCACAAAAGGCTAAACTCAACGTCTCTGCATGGATGGAGGACCTGATCTGTCTGATTGGCTGCTTTTCTTCAGTAAAATCCAACAGATGTGGAAGTGCTGCATGGCTGTAACTGTTCGAGGATGATGCGGTAGGCCGTGAACTTAGCCTGGGGGAGAGGGCACGGGCCGGTGTGGCCCCCGCTGGGAGAGAGTCCAGGCCAGCTGTGGAAGGTCTGCCCCAGGCCTGGCCTTGGCTGGCCCGTCGGGCAGGGTCCTCACAGAGGCGACAGGACCTGAAGAAGAGGGGAGAAGAAAAGCTACCAAGCATTTGTAGGTTTCCAACGATACTCTATCATGGTCATGCACCGATTTTTCTATTGTGTGTAAGAAACATTTCTAATCTCCTTTATGTGATCAAACATTAGATTAAATCAATTACAATGAAAAATATGGCACAACCCTTAACTATGCTCTTTACTTAATAACTTTCCCCCCAAATACTGCTGTTAAAGAGTTAATTCAAACTGTCTCAGAAAGGTTAAAAAATAGGAATTAATCATATTCAGTTAGAAAACAATCTATTACCACTTTTTGGAAACTGTGATTTTACATTGAAAATAAAACAAATGGTTTTCAAAATTAAAGCAATTTCATCACTTAGATACATTTTTATGTTTTATTGACATTTAACCTATCGTTTCCAACTGTAAAACTATTTACAAACTCAAAATTAGGGACATATTATTTAGTCAGAATAGTTCTTCCCAGTGGCCCTTCATGTTTTACAATGAGTCATGAAAGAGCAGATATACTTTGTCTCGAAGGGACTTTTCTCACATTGAAAGAAGCTGACATACTTTCATGTTTCCATGTCATTTTTCCAAAACAGCTGTTTCAAGAAATATCAACTGAGTTCAACAGGAAACATTTTGCCTTCCAGCTCAGAAAGCACCGGGAGAATTCTTCTCGGCCAGTGTGCTTGAGTGTAAAAGTATGAACTGGTGACACTACTCCAAGGAAGAGAACAGTGTCCTGGGAATCAGAGCCGATACTCTCGTCCAACTACTGGGAGACAAAGCCCCCGAGGCCAAGTCCCAGCGCAGCGCCCCGTCGGGCTGCTGTGGCACGCACTGTGCCTCCGTGACTACGCGGCAGCAGAACGGCTGCTGTAGTGCCAGCCGCGGATAGGCTCTGCCTTTGGGTGTGCGCGACCCGCGACAGGAGCTCTGGAATGTGAATTCTTGACGGTTTTCCATGGACAGGACGTCTGCTTTTAAATTCCCAAGCCAACCGAAGGAGCGGGATTTCAAAGCGCCATCATGCACGAAGAAAGCGTGCGCTCACACCAGGACGAGATGACAGGGTTCTAGTCCAAAGACCAGTGAGAACTGCCCATTTCACTTCAGCATCCTCTTTTTGAGTAATCGGTGCAACACGGTACAACACACCCAGTCGTATGAACCAGATTCATACAATCTCAGTGAGGCCATCACCACTACGAACTATTTTCATCTGGTCAGAAGCCAGAATGCAAGACAAGGTGGGAAACTTGGTTCCAAGAATCCCAGAGGAAACATGGTTTCCAGTGACAGAACTGTCACTTCCTAAGTTCTTGCTTCTTCTTAAAGTGCACAGAAAACCTCACAAGGGTTTAAACCACCTCGGACAACATAGTTACCCTTTTACGTGAGACACAATCCCAATAAAGTATTATCTCCTTCTTCCAAAGGAACCAGTGACCCTACCATTCGCACATGTGTTGGGTTTTTGTGACATTGCCAGCTAAATGTGCTAAGAGGTCAGGGGTAATTCCAGGCAGTCTGGGGTGAATCAGTTTGCAGCCATCTTATTTAGGCTTTACATTTTATACTCCTTGAATTAGAATGGAAAGCATCTATTTTATACATGTCATTTATCAGGGAAATAAACGCAAGAGCTGTCCGGAAAGCATCCCGCTAGGTAACATGAGAAGCAGAGGCATTTATGGCTGGATTTTTTCCGGACCGCCCTCGTACATACTGGCCTCATTAACCTCTAATGATTTCCCTTTGCTGATTATCCGATAGTCAAGATCCTGAGTGTTTGTTCTTTCAGACCTGCATGTCCCGCTGGGACAGTAATTCAACACATTATATCCTAATTTATGTAAATGTCAAGAGGATTAACTGTTACCCAATCGGTAATGATAACTGCAGAGAGTTGCTGAAGCATCTTATGGCATTTATTGTATTTCGTCAGACATTTGCTACCCGTTTTGAAAGGAGAAGGAATTCGATTTTATGGTGCTATTCTTGGTTTTAAGATCACGATTTGCCATATAGATAAAGGCACACAAACAGATGTACACCTACACTGAGCAAAATCTGAGTTTTGGAAATGGTTGCTCTATTTTAAGAAAAGATGTAAAGCCATTGAATTTGATCATATTGTCACCATTAAATTTTGAGACAAGCTGAATGAAATAAAATTTCAGACATCATTAAGAGACCCCTTTGCAGATGTGGTCTATGGCACTCACTTAAAAGGCGGGGCATCTAAACTGAAGGCAGAGGAGGAGAGGACTATGTTTAACTGATTCTATCCCTTCAGAGCGACCTTTCCGGAAGTGTCCTTCCAGAGAAGCCAGTCAGGTATTGCCTTTCCCATGGAAGCAGCCTCAACCGTGTCCACCTTGACTTCCGCTGCCTCACGAGCATTGGTGAATCTGCTGCTCGTGGGTCCTGTGTGTCAGGTAATCTCTCCTTCAAAGAGGGTGCTGCCAGTACCAGTGTGGCAGGGAGAGTTACACTTCTCCAGGTTTTGAAACACATACTGTATGTTTACACAATTTATGTGGATATAGGAGTTCGGACAAATAACTTCGCCAATCATCCCGGAGTAAGTGCTGCACACCTCACTGCTGACTATCGTTACGGTCACCTTCCAAGCCCTCCCCTTGGAAACAATGCACCAATGCCAGTGCCTAGTCCTCCCTGCAATTAAGTTTGGGACGTGCCATCGTGCACTTGTGTGGTTTGGATGCACTGTACAAACCACGTGGTAAAGTTTCATTACCTCGAATGAATTGTCAGATTTTGGGGATGATGACAGCTCTGGTGGTCATTCTGGAAGAAGAGTTGCAAAATTGCTCTGAAGGGTGGACTAGGTGCTAGCGTCAATGCCCAGCTTCCCAAGGGACATACTTTGAAGGTGACTGTAGCGATATGAGGGATGCAGCACTTTTTCTAGGATGAGTTCGTGAAATTAATTGTCCAATCTTGTACATAGATGACATCTCTAAAAATGTGTATTCATTTTTTTGGCACCCCCGTAGATGTACTTGTCTCATTTTTGAAATTGGGGTTCCTTATAATATTTAACCACACACTCAGAGACTATGTAGACTATATATGACATATGAGGGCTGTCTGGGAAAAAATCCAGCCATAAATGCCTCATTTTCGTATGACATGGCTGGGTATTTTCCGGACAGCCCTCGTATAAGCATATACATTTATATACCTACTTAAGTTGTCAAGTAAACGTGAGCAAGATAAAGTGCATTAGCATTTACAAAGCACTTTCAAATAGTTAAACATACTAAGAAATTCCCGCCCAATGCTAAAATTCAGGATTGGGGTGGCATCGAACACTTGTAAAACCTTTAAAATCTTCAGAGCCTGCAGAAACGAACAAGGCACGCCGAGTAAATGGTGCGTTGGAGGCGATTCAAACGCGGAAGAGAGTCTGACCCACCAGCGCCCAGGGCCTCACAACGCTGCTGTTCTCCACCAGGGTGCAAGCCTCTCTCCTCGGCCTTCGGCTTCGCCCCCACGCGGAAGTGTAACAATTACTAATGCCGCTCGGTGCCAGATGGCACTCAGGGGATCATTTCCTAATTAACCTGGCTCTTACATGGCATTCATTCATTTCTGGCGTTCCTCACATTTTATCAGCTAAAACACATTTCATATTTAAATAGCTTATGTGCTGCATTTTAGTCAAATTTGTACACTGAGGATAATGTTCTTCACCTGTAATGAAGGACCGATACATTTTCGTACTTCCATTTCAACCCACTTAATTGCTGCAATGATAAAATGAACACTATATGCTTAAAATTTTTATAGTCTCACATCTAGATGACTTAGTTCACCAGTTCTGAACATGTTATATCTAAAAAAAAATTGAAATTATTGAATGTTGAAATTACAACTCTCATAATTGCATGTATCCTTTACTTCAGATGACATAGCACAGCGAATCAGGGACATAAATCTGTCAGAAAGAAAGGAGACTCCTCCTAGAAGACAATCTAGTTTAGTGGCCATGGCCTTCACATATCATAGGTCCTAGATCAAGTTATGCCTTCTTCTTGACCCTTACTTTGTTTCCTCCACAAATGAGGATGATCACTGTGCTTTCCTCGTGCAACTGCCAAGTGTATTAACAGAAATAGTGCAGTTAAAACATTTAGCACAGTATCAAATACAACAATAATAACTCAGTAAATGTTATCTGGGGAATGTCCGAGAAAAGAATATAGAATCTTGTCTTTGATCCAGTTCTAAAGGTAGAATTGTCTTCAAGGAGTAACGCACAGCTTGAGCAGACCTGAACTGCATTGTTCAGAAATAGAAGCCAGGGCATCTGTACTCCCCCAACCCTCTGACAAAGATAACCTTGAACAGTCGTGTGGAAGCAGAATTAGTGCATCTTGAACACCAAGAGAGAGATTTGCAAACCCAGGCACCTACTGGCTTTGCTGGTACCTCCCACCTCCCCAGACATTTATTTTAGAACCACACAAGGCTTCTCTGAGTAGTCCAAGGAATTATTAGTGTTGTGCTCTGTAATAACTAATGTCTGAACGAACAGTGCTCCATAATGAACTTTATGAGGAATAATGTACATGGATTGTGTGCAAATTTTTACTAAGTAAGAATGTCAGAACTTTTGAAGTCAACATCACTGAAATTCTCATTAATGACTTACAGGTACCTATATAAGAATTATAGACAATATGGGCCTTAAAACAGCCTTTTAAAAATTACTGAATTATAAATTTATATCGAAGTGGAATGTATTTTACAAACAAATCTCTCACTATAAATATAGTTTCTGAAAATTGTCATATTTCAAGAGTGCAATTTTTAATGAAGTGATACATACTCTAGGGAGAGTTGGCAATCCATTATCAAGGGTTATAATTAACACTCTACAAAGACCTAATCCTTCTTTTTGCATTGTTGGAACAGGCAGATGATGCATGAGAAATTCTCTGTCTTATAGATGGAAAGTAATTATTCACCTGAACTCATTTGCTGCAGAGTGGTGTGATTTCTCAACTAGAATTCAGTAACACATCTGTATCCTGACATTGTAATTTAGTAGCCATCAAAGTATTATATATGCAAGTCTGTTTAATTTGCTGAAAAATGATTTTAGATTATTTTTATGGAAAGCAGACTAAGTAAAAGTGAATCATGTATGAAGCATGGAGCATTTGTGAGGATGTTGTGGAAGTCTTGCTGAGCTGAAAATGTTAGCTCGGTCATTTGCTGTCAAATATTGATTAATCAGTTAAATCAGTCCTTAGAAAGAAAGAGAAAAGAAATGTTTTTGTAAATAAAAAAATCAATGTTCTTCACATTCGAGTAGAATATCAGTGTATAAATTAAACTCAACAGGCTCCAATGAGTATTAAACATTAGGCTAGAACAGTTGAGTTGAATGTGAATAAGACCTGGGCCACTCCTGGAGGCACAATGTAAAGGCATAGACTTCAAAGTCAAACTAATTTTCCTTCGAATTGAGGGTTAATTACTTTATTCTGTAATCTGGGTGTTTACCCTATCTGATGTTGAATTTTGTAATCTGTAAGCCACAGAAAATAATCATAGTAATACCACTTCACTGGTTGGATTATGAGAGATGCATAGAAGAATTTGAACCTGAGGCAGCGGCCCAATTAAATTGAAAATCTGATTGGCAGAGTATATATATGGCCCTGGCAGGATCTTTCTCTACAATCTAATGTCATCTCTTTACATGACACCATTTATACGATGCCATTCACTTACACAGCTCCCACCCCATTCTGTCCCTTACGTGTACGTATTGTTCATTGTCACACTAGTCCCTCTGATGCTTCAGAGCAGAATGTCTTTTATATCGCACTCGGTATGCATGTATACATGTCTTCACAATCTTGTCCCCATGGTTCTGTCACCTTTTGCATTATGGTTTTCTGCACCATTAGACAATAAAGGCAGAAATTCCAGCGAAAGGATCGGCACTTTGCTCATAAGAAAGTAATATTTGTGATCTTAGCTGAATTATTTTACAGCTTTTCACAGTGTGAGAAATCTGATGCTCAAAGTAGACCTCTGCTGCTTACTTAAAAACAAAATAACATCAAGAAATGCATTAACACTTTATGCCAAAGATGTTTTTAAAAAAATTATTATGTTAGCCTGAAGACACTACTATTCTAAAATGTAATGGAATTGAATTTAACTGTAGTGTTCACTTTTTGCACTTCCTGTTCTGGGCACGAACATCCCATGCAGATTTAACAATGTTTGTAAATACTGTCCAGTCTGTACACACTGATGAAGGTAATCACTTGCTTCATTGGAAATGACGTGATATTCCAGGCATTGCTGTTCCTAAGTACCCTTTTCTTGATGATAGTTTTAATTTAACAATATCATTTATTTACTAAAAGACACGATCACATAAAGACTATACAGACTGTGTTGTATCTGAACATTTGCCTTAGTTTAATAATGACAGTAAGAAGTGCTATAAACTAATTGAGGTGGGATAATTGGAAAAGTTTACACGAAACAAGCTGGAAGGTCAAGAGTATTAAAATCTGTGTCTACAGGGGATTATTTGTCAACATTTTCTTAATTGATTGATTTAGAAGTATATGTATACACTAATACAGCAAGAGATATTTGGGGGGATTTTTTTTTCATGTTTCATTATGGTAAGCATAAAACTTAGTGTAGTCTCAAAAAAAAAATCAAAAGCATGAAACAATTAAGCAATAGAACCAAGAGTTGCTAATGATGGGAATATTCAAAAACCCCATGAGTCAACACGGGGAGAGAGCTCAATGGTTAAAACTGAGAGGCTGGTGAGGCAGACGCCCGAGATTGTTGCTATAAGGGGATCTTGGGCCCATTTTGCTCTGGCAGAATTTTATGGTTTTATTAACACAAATACAATGTGCACGCAGCTGTCTATTCCCTTTCTTTCCCGTGCAGCCTGGCATCGGGATTGGTGACGGGCCCCGCTGGGCTGCTCTTCCCATGATGGCTCCGGGGTGCATCGAGGAGACGTGGGGTGACGTGTCAGCACAGTGAGACTGGGTGCCCATCAGCAGCACATCTCCTGGACACCACCAGGCAGTGCGCACTTTGTTTTCTCGTTACTGCCATAACCAAGCTGGCCGTCCCCATGTCGCCCTCGGCTCTTCTGCACACGTTATCGTCAGTGCCCCTGTGTGTCTGCCAGTCACGCGTAGTTTGGACACCTCGGTCGGACTGGTGCTGGATAGACCTCTCGGTCCTCATCTTGACCCAGCAAGGGTGGCTGCCCCTCCATAGGCAGCGCCCACGAAAAGCGATCTCGGACGTGCTAATTAATAGCTCCTTATCTCAGTTTACTCATCTATAAAACAGGGATCATCATCGTACCAATTTCACAAGGTTATTTGAGAAGGTTAAAAAAGTGTTAATATCTGTTGGAAAAAATAAGACCTATGTCTAGTGTTAGACGTGTTTCAAGTAATCCTGTGATGAATGAGAAAACCCCGTCATTCCATCGATTTAAGAAGCTCTGTATTTCTTTAATCTGAATGGTTTCAGACAGAGTCGTGTAATGAATTCTGCCTATTTTGTTGTCTGCATGAGTTTTGTTGATGAGAAGGATGATTTATTCCAGTATGCTAGTAGTGTGTTGGATAATTATAGTGATAGTGGGTATCATAATTATTCTTGACTTTAATGGAATTTCTTCTAACATTTCATCATTAAGTATTTTGTTTACAGCAATTTCTGGTAGATACTTTTCAGCAAGTTGAGAACATATCTTTCTATTTATAGAAAATTAAGATTTCTTACTTAATCAGAAATGAATATTCAATTTTAATAATATCCCAGGGCCATCTTTGAGTATTTTAAATGATAATGGCATTCTATTTACATATGACTGGTTTACATATCCCAGACACAATTTATCTTTAACAAAGATCTACTTAAAACTTTTAGCTACTTCTAATGTAGAAATTCAGACCTATATACTCCTCTGAACTGCAGTCCCTATTTCTCATCTTGTCAGAGTTGGTTTATCATATTTTTTTGTGTGTTTGTATAGCAGGCTCAACAGTAGCCAGGGAAATTAAAAAGGTGATCTCTCTGCAAACACACTGATATAATTTTGAATACAGTATATGCATTCATAATTTTCTGCAGTCTAAATTTTTAAAATGATAAATTGAATAAAACATCTCCTCTGCCACTGTGTCTTGTCCACTCCACACATCAGAGCCTACAGGCTCCTTCTCACTCGTGTACTCCTGTCCCATCTCATGTGACAAAGTGTATGAGTGACTGTATTACTTTAAAAAAAAGTACAAAGGAATAACAAAAATAATTATAAAATTTGCTTTGCTCATCATCGTATCTTCATCACTTTTGTGATCATTGTAGGACCACCATCCATGCTGCTCACTAAAGTAAAAACTTTGGAAATCAACCTTGAACTACCATATTCTTGCTGAAAACCTCACCACTGCTCCCTCTCCACTGCAGTGCATCAGATGGTTTGGGGATTGATTCTAAAATTTATCTTGAATCTAATCACCTATTTCTCCCTGTACTTCCATTTCCCCAATCTATGAACACAATCTAGAACCTCATTTCCCTCCCTCTCTACGCCCACACCTCCACAAGGGACCCACACTGAGCTCTCTCATCTCCCTTTCATCCAGTCCACACAGCAACTGGCGTCATCAATTTCAACCATGGATTAGCTCCTGTCTCTAGTCTGCTTCAATTTGTCCTCACAGCTTATAAAGCTCTGCATAGCCCAGCGGTGCAGAAATCTTCAACTCCCATCTCTTGGCTCTCTCATTCATTCTCTTTCAGTCACAATATAAGTCAGTCTAATTTCACCTCCAATACAAAACAGTGGATTGATCGTAATTCTCATTTAGCGTAAATTATAATCTTTGGTGCATGCGTGCTACCATTTTTTATTTGTTTTGCTATATTTTATTTTCTATTCCTTGCTTCCTGTTCTTAATCTTTCATGTATATGAAAAGACCAACAGGTAGATGTCAGTCTGTATACTGTACTGCAATATTTCTTCTTTTCACTTGCTGTAACTTGAGAACTGCTCATATTTATAGTGGAATATCGAGTTTCTTGCTTTTTAAACTGTTACTTTATACTATCTTTTGAATATGGCACATTTTTCAGTGAAGTATGCTTCTCCAGCATGTCACATTCTATCTAGAGTCACATTCTTTAAGGTCGGCTTTCTGTCGTCCAAGAATCTAGCCTGTTCAGAGAGACTAATCTGGTTAAGAGAAATACAATCAAGGCACTGATCTCTACCATTAATTTTCATCAGTAAACTGTTGGAGGATAATCCTAAAAGTGTTAAAAATATAATCCTAATGCAAATACTTAGTGGGCCTGACAAAATTTCACATTAGATGTCACTTAAGAACACAAGGGTTGCATTTTTAATAGTTTCTGTTATGCATATTTATTTGTTTTCCCTACAGAAATTTTAATGTGAATGAATTATTCTTTCTGTTTCCCCAAATTTGCCAAGGTTTCTGCCATGCCAGAAAGTGGCCTTCCTTATTGTGAATATTTCAAGCCATTGAAGAGATACTATAATATACCAATATCCTGGGAGGGCCTTCTAAAGTACTGGTCCCACAAAGGATTTTGTATAACCACTAAATTTTCAAATGAGGTTTATTTTCATGTATAATCCCCAAGACAGGACCTTTCTTGTGCAAGTGATTTGTCTGATTAGAATCTGGCAAAAAGAGAGTAAATTCTTATTGAACGCATGCAAATAACTCCATTACTGTGAAAAGCAGTTACTTAGTAGAAGTATGTCTGTGGAGTTAGTGAGACCAAGACCTCAATGTAGCCATGTTTCATTTCAGTTTATACAACAAGCATCATCTACTGAAGTTAGAAGTGGATAGGAAGAATGCAGAATTCTTCATACGCCTCTCAGAATATAGAGAGTAGCTCAATAAAACAATATTCCAAAAGAGCTAACCAAAATTATACTCTCGCATTAATATTACTATTTTAGTCCATGTAGTTATCTATTTTTCAGTAAAATCTTAGGTTCACAGTCAGCTGCCTCTACTTTGGGATTTAAAAAGAATCATAGAAATCCTCTCACTCAGCCCCTTGAAGATTTCTGACCACTGTCTACAGGGATGGTGATGTCAGCTCAGAATGAAAAGTCTATGTTCATGAGTGACTTCCCTATAGTATTATAATTACAGGAACTTTGTATGGTCATTTACACTAGTTCCTGAGACTGCCCTTTCTCACTTGGGAGAAAATAGATGTCATGTGTTAATGAAAAGATAGACCTAGTTAATTTACTAGAGCAGTGGTTCCCAACATTTTCCCACTTGTGTACCCCTTTTAAACCCATTTCTATGAATTGTACCCCTTGTCTTTAAAACAGTTGTTTTTAAATACTGACACTTTTGTTCAGTGCCTATCTTAACGTAAAATAGTGGAAATCAGGTAATAAGTTAGGAAAGAAAAATTACCAGACTAAAAGTACAAACCACAGATTTAATTTTACAATATTCATAACAGTTAAATAGTGATAATGATGATCAAGTATTTAAACATTAAAATTACTTGAAAAGAATCATGATTAAATACAACATACTTACGTCTACTCAGTCAATAACTAAACTGATCAAACAGTCTGGCCGCAGAGGTATTTATATGTTTGGGGAAGTTCTAGAAACATTGCAAATGGATTGTTCTGAAACTGTGTAATGATGGGTAGAAGAGCAACGGTTTGGGGGAAGGGTTCCTAGTCACGCCCTCACCAGTCATCATTTGCTAATGTGATCTGATTTTGAAGTGTCTCCATTAACAGTGATCCAAACTTAACGTTACTGTTCTATAACTAACATTTTGCAATTTTTTACTTGTATTTTGCCATTACTGATTATTTTTCACCTACCCCTGACCCACGGCTTGGGAACTGATGTACTAGAGTGATCAACACTATATGAGTAAAAAAATGGTAAAATCTTCATACGGAGAGGAATGAACGGAAGGCAAGGAAATAAAAAAAGACTAGAAAACTTGTGTGAGAAATTTTGCTGTAAGGAAGAGATGTGAAGGTAACCACAGAAAGACGCAGGGTTAAGAAAAGGGTTTCTTTGCTGCTCCACTCTCTGAGTTGCAGTAAATCTAATAAATGGTGAGGTGGGAAAGACCTACTCAAAAGACTTAAACTGCATGAGAGATAAAGGGTATTCTTTGGGGTAAGGTCTGTGAAAGAGAAGATACAAGTTCCTGGGCAAAGGGATTAGTCTTTGATAAGAAGAAACACGCCATTACTTTATCAGGAGAAAAGGAAAATAGGTTTCTATATTTGGTATCAGAAAGTGAGAGCACTCATGTCTGGGACACCTATTTTCTATTTTCTCTATGCAGTGAGAAATGAGGCCATTTCCTGTGGAAAATAGGGGAGAAGGTTTAGAAATTTGAGGAGAGAAGGAAAGGCTTGAAATGGGCAGCGAAGATGCTTGGTGAGTGAACTAAAACGATAGATATTTGAGCATCAGAGGGTAATGTGTAAACATAAATGTGTCTTATAGCTATAAATTTTCAAATGCACATCGAATATGCACTAATACCATTCAGAGCTACAATACATAGTATGAAAATGAGTCTCACTATATTTAAAAATATTAAAATAATTTAGAGTGACATCTTTGAGGAAGTAGAATTACATTAGAAATAAATAACAAAATGTTATGTAAGATATAACCAAATATTTTCAGACTAAATTACAGATGGATAAAAGAAGAAATCACTCACTAAATTAGAAATATTTTAATTATGGTTGAGAATAAAAACACGATGCATCTACATTCATAGAATGTAGCTAAATCAGTGATTAGAGGGTAACTGCTCAATCCAATGCTTATATCAGGAAGAAAGAAAACTCAAACATTTATTATCTAAAATTTGACCTTAAGCAGTTAAGCAAACAAGAAAAAAAAAATCAAACCCAAAGTATAAAGTAGAAAATAGTATTAAGGAGTAGGAATCAAAAACATAGAAAAAGAGAAAAAAAAATGGAATCAATGTATTCCAAAGCAATTTCTACAGAAACATCAGTAAATATAGCAAATCATGATGGAGAAATTTTTAAAAGAAAGATACTAAGAATATCAGGGGACAAAAGAGGACATCACAAAATAGCTTTTAATCATTAAAGTCATAATAAAGGAAAAATTTTAACTGCTTTATGGTATTCAGTTCAACAACTTAGAGGAAATGAAAAGATTTTCTTAAGTAGCCCCAACATTTTGAACTGACACCAAAAGAAATAGAAACTCTGTATACCTCTGTATCTTAAAACAAAAAGAATTTCTAATGAAAACTTTCTCGTAAATAAAATTATAGGTTGCAATGACTTCACTGGTGTATTATATAAAATAGTTAAAGATGATTTAATACCAAACTTATAAAAATATATTCAAAATAGGCAACTGTATCTGTAAGAACTGTCTTTCCATGGAAGGTCACATTCTGAGGTGCTGTGGATTAGGATGTGAACATATGCTTTGGGGAGGGCACAATTCAACCTCTGGCAGGTATCTACACTGATATTCTACAGAAAACAATTATGATATGAGGTTTGAAGAGTGCCATTTAAAATTCAATTTTAATCTTACTCAGCCATAAGAAACGATGAAACTGTCATTTGCAACCGTAAGGATGGATCGGACATTATCATGCTAAGTGAAAGAAATCAGACAGAAAAAGTCAAGAACCAGATGACTTCACTTGTATGTGAAAGCAACTGAAAGCAACAATGGAAGAAGACAAACAAACAAAGAAACAAAAACTCCCAGGCTCAGACAACAGTTCAGTGGTTATCAGAGGGTAAGGAGAGAGGGGAGTGGAGAGGGAGGGAGGGAGGATCAAATATATGGTGATGGAAGGAGAACTGACTGAATGGTGACACATGATGCACTATATAGATGTGTTATAGAATTGTACACTTAAAACCTATATAATTTTACTAACCAATGTCACCCAAAGTAATTTAATTTAAAAAAAAAAAGGAAAGAGCAAACACAGAAACAAAAACAAAAACAAAAAATAAGGATGTAGAGTACTCAGACAAAATCCAAACGGAGATGTAAAAACACAGATGTAAGTCAGCTGCTCTGGGCAGGCTCAGCTGAGCGCCACTGGGCGTACTCATGTGTTTGTAGTTAGTTGACAAGAGTGGCTGGGCTGCATAATCTAGGATGGCCTCATTCTCATGTGTGACTCTTGGTCACTCTCCAGCATGCTAGCCCGCTGCTTCCAATAGCAGTACGGTCCCAAGAGAAGGCAAGTCCTAAAAGTGCAAGCACATCTCAAGCCTCTGCTTATGTTACATTTGCTGTTATTCCATCAGCCAAAGCAAGGAATGGGATAGAGTGCAGGACCCAACCCAAGGAAGTAGATGAAGAGGTGAAAACAAACTGGAGTCCACAGCAGACACGCCCTAAGGTGAAACCCAATGAATCACACCCTGTGCAATCCACCACTTGAGGACACCTGACTTGCTTCTACCCAAGAGAATGTGGGCAGGGTAATAGAATGCTACTCCCGTGATCGGTTTACATTATACAGTCGCGTACCACTTAACAACAGAGATTTGCATCATTAGGTAATTTCGTCATCGTGCTAACATCACAGAGTGCACTGCACAAACCTAGAGGTCTATCCTATTACACACCTAGGCTGTATGGTCCAGCCTATTGCTCCCAGGCTGCAGGCCTGCACAGCACGTTACTGTATAAAATGACACAAGGTAAAATCGAGTGCAAGGGAAATGATGCAATCGAGATGTGATAAACACGACACGTATGAGGCTGCTGCCAGCGTAACAAGGCAGACTATTTTAAGCAAGCTATTTTTACAGGTAGAAAGATTACACTCTAAACTAACAATAAACAGTGTAGTATAGTAAATACATACACCACTAGCATAGTTGTATATTGTGTACAGTATTGTGTACAGTACATAATTGTATGTGCTATACTTTTATATGACTGGCAACACAGAAGGCTTATTTACACCAGCATCACCACAAACACATGAGGGATGTATTGCATTATGACGTTACCACAGCTGTGACATCACTGGGTCACAGGAAGTTTTTAGCTCCATTATGATCTTATGGGACTGCTGTTCTATATGTGGTCTGTCACTGAATGAAATGCTGTTGTGCTGTGCACGACTGCACGGCAAAGGTGATGGCATGTCACCCCCATGATTGTGTCATAAGAATCTGCCTTTTGCAATTGGAAAGAAATATTGTCCTGCTGTCACAGAAGACTGAGTCATGTTGTGAACCATTTAAGAAGAGGGCCACAGGGCAGGGGACTGTGGATGAGTGACCTCTGGGGCCTGAGGCTGACACCCAGTAGGAAGCCAGGACTGTCAGTCATACGACCCCTGGCAATCAATCCTCCCAACCATCTGAATGAGGTTGGGAGTGGAGTCTTCCCTATGGAGACTCAGCTGAGACCTTGATTGCATCCTTGTGACCCTAAGCAAGGAACCTGGGTAAGCCATGGCCAGACTCCTAACTCATGGCAGCTGTGAGACAGTAAAAGGGTGTTGCTTTAAGTCACTAAATGCATGGTGAATTGCTACATGGCCATAGAAACCTAATACAAGAGAATTATAGAAAAGTATCTACCACTGTCAGTTATTTGTGACATCCTCTGTATCGTCTGCCTCTACTTGTATCGAAATCACCTTCTCTTTTTCATCTGGTTTTCACGAAAAGCACTTCTTCCCAAGAAGCCTTCGTCTTCAGGGCGGGCTGTTTTCTCTCCCTCACATTCGTCAAGGTCTGTACACTAATCCTGGACAAACCTAACATTTCTTACTGCACTCCTGCACGCGCGGCGGGAGCTGAACAAAACCACCACGCTAACTGCGATGGCCATTCACCCATAGACATTACCATCAAGAGGGCTCTCAAAGAAGCCCAGCAACGATCCCCCATCTATCCTCCATTCTCACCTCAGCTCTCCCAAGTCAACTATTCCACACCGTCTCCTTCTACAACACCCAATACCTCCGGCCCATCTTCCCTCCCAACGGATGACCTTGTTTTTCACACCACTGGGAGAAGAAAAGCAAATGGAAGTTTTTTTTCCATTTCCAGAATCTTATTCAGAGAAATAATTAACCCACACAGATTGGGAATGTCCCTCTAAAAAAAAAAATACCAGCTATACTGTTCATTTGTAATGACAGCAATTACAGTGAACAAAATCATTGCATTTAAAGCATTTGGAGTGAATGAGTTAATAAAAAGAACAGAAATTCAAAATTTTAATTATACTATTTGGAAATTCAAAGTCATTAGATATACTAATTTTTTACAAAATACTTTTATGGATGTTAAATTACATGTTCTTAGGAAAAAAGTAATAAATGAGACCATGACTCAGGAACAGCAAACTAAAATGATTATTTGCTTTTTTTTTTTTCAGAAGTATGCTATTACCAGTACTTACTTTTTATTATTTGCAGTAACTTTTTCATTCCACAGTAGAGGGACATTTGCAAAGGCATCAAGGGCTGTGCTCAGTATTTGATATCTCAGAGGCCTGGTCTGAAACCTTTTGGGTGCAAAATTCATTAGCAGTTGCTTAGCAACAGAGGTATTTGGATGTACTGAGAATCGCTTGACATGTTTTTAGTGGAAAATATTGCCATAGGGAATTTTAAAAAATGAGATTTGGGATTTGTCTCTGAAATTTGAAAAAGCATTAATTGTTCCTGACTAGTAAAATACGATATTTGAAAGACATTTTGGAAAGAAAATTTTTAAGATTGAATCTTACTGGAAACACACCCACATACACACAAGCAAACACGAAGAGTAGCTGTAAAAAATAAGACACTATTTGCTTATAATCTTCTGAAATAAATACAACATCAGTTTATTTTTATAGAAAATAATATTTTAAAATGCAAAACATAATAGGGAAGAGTTACTTATTTAGATAGTTTACAGTTATTTCACAAAATTTAGTGGCCACCTAAGGGGAGAAATCTCTCAGTAAATTTTATAAGGAAAGAAACTTTATTATCAGGAAATACCAGAAAAAATGGTTAAAATAGAAGACAAGTAAAAAGGCATAGCTATTTATATTTAATGTATACTTATTATTAAATATACATATTCCTTAGGAAGAAATCAATTAGCATAGAAAATTAGTTTGAGGGAAATGCGAATGTAGAATGAAGGCTCCCAACTCAGAAAAAAAAGGTTGAAAAACTATAGTCTTTTAAAAATTCATGATTTGAGTCCTTTACATAATTGTGCTAATGAAAAATAGATATTGTTTTATAGTGTACATTGTCAGTAACTTCTAACTTGTACTTGTCACAGTATTGGCAAAGTCAGAAGACACAGAAAACAAACAAGTTCAAATTACATCAGTAGAAAAAACAAACATCGTTTTCCCAGCAGAGCTACGCCGTGGTCTCCCGCTGCACGATGCTGCAGAGCGTCAGGCACGTCAGCATAACGTGCACTAAGGCAGGGGGCACGGGGCTCCTGCGATTTAACTAAAATCATCTCCAGAACAAGAATGTCCGTTCTGAGTGTCAAAATACTGAGAAGAATCCTGGTAACTCCAGGAAAATCACTGTACAACAGACGGGAAACAGCGGCTGTCTTGCAAAGGCACCCCCTTCTTGGAAGGTGAGACATGAAAAGGAATAGGAAAAGAAGACAAGCAGGGGCGAGGGTGCGACACCACTCCCACCCTACGTGCGATGCCAGAGATTAAGGAAACTCAGTATTGCCACACACAGAGAATATTTTTGAATAAGAAAGCTTGTACTACCCACTCCTGTCCATAAAAATAGGCACATGAATAGTATTTAGCTATACAAAGCTATGATAAGAAGAAAAAACAAGTGAGAATCACAGCATCTGAGCCAGTAAAATCATCCCTTTCCCTCCACCAAAATGAAAACAACAAAACAAAACAAAAGCAGAGGAGAAAACAGTAACACAGCACAAAAACTTGAATAGCCTAAACAAGCAGTTGGAGATGGGAAAGAACCCTTGAAGTAGAATTTACAGATTGAGAATACCAATGTAAAATAAAATACAAAAATGAAACGAGAATTAAATAAATTAAGGCCTACAAGATAGAAAAGATAAAAATAACTTTATAAATGAAGACAATTTACAAGGTACTCAAGGGAGAAGGGAATTCACTACACATTTAATCCGGGACAACGAAGGAAGTCAGGGAAGGCAAACAGAAAGCAAGACGGTGACAATGAAGACAATAAAGAATAAATAGATTTGAGAAGAAAGTGGTTAAAATGGAAGACAAGTCAAAAGATATAACTCTCAATGACATACTCATAGAAACAGAAACAACTACACTCTTCTAATATAATCAAATAAAACTTTTAAAAAGGAAGAACTGTGTATTGAAAAGAACTATTGCAAACAATTCTCCAGACCGTCCTGTTTTTTCAAGGCTGTTGAGACAGCACATCGCTGTGGAGGCTGGACACGTGTCTCTCCACGGAGCCCGCCAGGCAATAGGACATCTTGTACCTTTTACAATATTTCCCCAGGGTTCCTCTCCTGTAATAGAACCCATTGAATGTGTAGGTGCTCCCTGGCCCCCCACATCGCCCCGTGAGAACTGCGGCTGCGGGAAGCAGTGTGAGATGTTGTCACTCTGCCGGCCACCATTTCTACGGGGAAGAGATGGCCCCCCAGGCCTGCCCAGGAAACCTGCGTCTTCCACCAGCTTCCTAGAAACTGTGTCCGGCTCGTTTGTTCACAAGCATGCAGACAGAGTACTACCTCCGAGCAGTAGAGTCTTGACACAGTAACTATGAAACAATTGGACTATTTATATAAGTGAAAAACTTTTCATGCTTTTCAAATAAAAAGATGAAATGAGTCCTAGAAATGCAGAGCTAACATGAGGAATCTAGAATGTAATATACCACACCAAGAAGCCTGAGAACATAGACACGTGGTTTTTTTCACAGACGCTGAAGAATGCCCAAATGCCAGCATTTGTTTTTTAATGGAAATACGGTAGGTGAATGTCCACGATGATCAGGGACAACTATGCCCTTCCACGCTCTACAGGACAACTGCACGTTTTTTGGAAGGTGTTAACCCATGGAATGAGACAAGACAATGGTTAAAGGTTTTGAAAAGAAGAAATACAACTTCCTCCTTCTATGGATGTATTTTACCGGAAAAACTACTGAGCTGGCAGGGTGTAAATTAGTGTACAGGAACCAATAGCCTTCATGTACATAAACAGTAACTAGTTAGAGAAGATAGTGATAGAAAAAAAACCCATCTTCAACAGCAATAAAGAATATTAAATACTTAGCAATAATTTAAAGAGAAATGTATAAAACCTATAGGAGGGAACCGTCAAAACCACTGACAGACAAAAAGTTATGCTGAATGATTAGAAAGACACGCCTGGTCTTGAACGGGATGGCTAAGCATCATAAATAGATCTGTCTCCCCGAGCACGTTTACAAATGTAATGTGATCCCAATAATCTATATCAACAGGTTTACTAGGTGGCCTGGAGGCAGTGAGAGAGGGACGTGGGTCCCTGTGGGCCCTGGTGGGGACCACATCCCTCTGTCGTTGCTGTAGGCCCCGTCTTGTCTCTTGCCCACCTCCCCACCTTCCCTGCTCCTGACGGCCTGCCCTCCTGACCCCAGGACCAGGTGCAGAAGCAGCACGCTAATGTGGCCTGTTTCCCCAGTCCTCACAGTCACCTTAGCTCTAGTCATGTGACAAATCCCTCCTTACACACTACACTTAGTGATTCTGCTTCTCTGATCAATCCCTGACGGACACAGCCATAGTTACAAAACACATTCAAGAAATGACTTCAGGTCAACACTGGTCTGATAGTTCCAAGGAAGCTGATGAACACGGACGCGCTTAAGGACTCCACAGTAGTCCTTATGAATTTATGATCTTAAAGTGAATGCACTTTATGGAGTAGATGGTGATGATTTTTTTTCCATATCACTTAAATTTATTCATATATCAAATTCACCTTTTGTCTAAGTCCTATGGGTTATACTTTAATTGCACCTGACATTTTCCAGTCTTTCTCTAGTAATATATGTGAGATATAATGGGTCATTTCTTTCATCATTATTTAAAAATCACAGACTTTGGGATGAGAATTCCTAGAAATATTTAATATTTAACATTGTAGATTTTTATGATTTTTCTTCTTTGGGGCATTCTTTTTCCAATATTTTACTAAAATATTTGTGGATTATCTGTTTTGTATTTTAATATTTATTTTTATTTTATTTTATTTTTTTTGCTTTTTGGTATGTGGGTAGCTCCCTGACCAGGAATTGAACTCAGGCCGCAGCGCTGACAGCACCAGTGCCGAAGCCTTAAGCCACTACACCATCAGGGAACTCCCTATATTTTAATATTATCCTCAGCAAATAATAAATACGTAGCTATAAATTAGAAATAAGTAAAATAACTATAAATAACAGTTATCAAAATTTAGATAGTCCACTGATTTATGCGTACTCAGGGTACAATTAAAACAGACAGAATAACAAAACTTCCCACATGTCAAACACTGCTCTAGATCCTCTGTGTCTTCCTTATTTAGCTATCCGCACAACTCCTCAAGGAGATTTTGTTATCTGTGCTTCACAGATGACTGAACTGAAGCTTAGAGAGATTAGTAAATTGCCCGAGATGAGAGAGCTAATATGTCGTACGTTTGGCATTTGGTCCGAGGTCTATCTGACTCTAAAACCTGTGCTCTTAATCTCTTTAACATAAAGACTTCTTAAAAACAGACCCCGACCCTAACACCGGCATGCAATTCCTTTGATTGTACTCAAATACTTCCAGGAGTGTTTCTCTTCTGCTAACACCAACTGATGGCAAACGCTTTCACGTAACTAGCGTCCCTGTCGCCTCCCCCTGCACTTCCTCTGAGTGCCCTCTGAGCGTGCCAGGTCGCGTTCCCAAAATCCGCCTCTTTGGGATTCTGATCATTTTAAGCTGGTTATTTTTAAGAAACAAAACTCAGGCGCAACCGCTGCCCTTCCCCGGAACTGCGAAGATCATTTAGAGAGAGGCCTGCTCCCGGAAGGGGTCCCAGCACAGGAGACACCGTTAGTGAGAACGGGCTGTGGACGAGCCCGCACGGCCCTGGCTCCAAGCCCGCTCCGCGTCCCCTTGGTGAAGCGAACATTTCTTCCCCAAACATGTGCCTCCCCGCCTCCGTGTGGGCAGCCTTCGTGCCCGTCCAGCTGCCAAAGCAGAACCTCCACCCCTACCGATTCTCCTCAGTTCGGGGTGTCCGAAAGGCTTTCCCCGTCCCACGTGTCCTCGGGTCTCGTGTGCCCTTGGACGTGGGGGCTACACTCGTTACTTCCTCTCACGAACTGTTTCATGCCAATCCGAGCATCAGGCCAGCCAGGAGACTCTAGGGGGTGGGCAGAAACTCGTCCTCCACCCTCACAGGAGCACCACAGAGCGTCCACCCTGCCCGACGCCCCTAGATAAATAATTACCCCCACGCCCTCGGGTGCCCGTGTTCAGCTCTAACGCACATCACCCTTCGCACTAGAGCTGAAGTTCGCCATTGTTCCTCTTAAATGAAGTCCACCAGTCTTAGAGTGAATGGACCAATTCTTCCAACAATGAGTAAAAAGAAAGTATAAGGAAACAAAAGCAATGTCCCCTGGTTGTCCTTTAGGTTGGCAAGTGCCACCATTTCAAAGGGGGTCAGCCTGCTTGTGGACGCTACCATCCACACTCCGCTGTGATACCAGTGAGAAACAGTGTCCCCTGTCCCAGCTGAGAACGGGGTCACAGTAAATTCGCATTAATTAACATTAAACACGCGCCTTCACTTTACATAAAAATGGATTTTGAAGAAACTTTCTATGAGAAGAGCGGCACCCAGTAGGCTTTCATTTCCCATGGTTTGGAGACCCTTCCTACGTGCCCACTGCGCGGGGCTGGGGCCTCACAGGAGGCCTCTCATCGGAGTGACGTGCCACTGTCTCCCGTCCGGCTCGGAGATCACCCCAGGCGCCATGACGCTTCCTCAGTTTCCACCTTCTGTCTCTAGGATGTTGTCTGTGGTTTCCGCACAATTATCTCAAATGGATTTTCATTATTTTCTTAAACTTCCTTTCTTCATAGCTCTGGAAAAGTGTCTTTCAGGTCATACCTGATAAACACAGAGAAGCTTAGCGGTCACTCCTATCCTCACCAGGTTTATCCTGGGCATCTGGCCGGTTGAGCTGTGTCTGTGTGACTCTCCTTGTCTGCAACAGTGAGGGTGACACAGTAAAGGCCATACCTTAGTGCTATGAAGGCATCTTTCTAGGCTTCCATGGATTTCCAGGATTCACCACATTTTAGGAACTAGGAGAAGCAGTAACCTTCTGGAGGTTATTCAAAAGACATGTTTGTCATCCCTTCATTCTTGAAATTATAAGGATGGGAGGAAAGAGAGTGGCTCTCACAAAGGTGTTTCAGTATCTTTGTGAGAAATGTGTGTGTGTGTGTGTGTGTGTGACCTGCTTTTGAGCTAGTTCTGACTCTTGGTGACCCTGCGAATGAGTGATGTCCACAGTGTCCTGTCCTCACAGCCCTGCTCAGCCCCTGCAGACTCAGCCTGTGGCTTCCTTTGTGGAGTCAATTCCTCTTACATCAGGTCTTCCTCCCTTCCTGCTGCCTTCCATTTTTATTGTCTTCATTGTCCTTTGCGAAGACCCCTGACTTCTCAGGATGGGGCCAAAGTAGGACAGCTTCTGTTTTGTCACTTTTGCCTCTAGCAATGTTTCAGGCTTAATTTGCTCAAGGACCCATTTGTTCATTTTTCTGGTGGTTCAGGGTATTTGTAGAGCCCTCCTCTGCCACCATATTTCATATGAATCCATTCTTTTTCCTATCAGGCTTCTTCCCTGTCCAACTTTTGGGTCTGTACGTGATAATGAGGAATATGAGGTGGGAACCTTCCTTAGACTTTTATAATTTAGCAAGTTCCTCTCAGAGACAGTCTTATGCAGAACGGTGTAATTGCTATCATCAGAAACCCTGACGCTCCTGCATGTCTCTCAGTTTTGGTGCTCACATTCTACTCTCCAGGGCTGCCCAAGGATCTGTACCTGACACAGTTAATGCTTTAAAATTTGTTTCTCTTGTGTTTGGTTTCCTTATCACTGCTTTTTCCTGGAAATTTTAGCTTTGTTTAAAGCTAATGTATTGCTGTGAAATAATTATTTTATTATGGTGAAATCATCTTCAATGACTGAAAATGAACGTTGGAAGTGTAGGTCTCATTGGGAGATAGTGGGGTCATCCTGAATGTCAGCGTCTTGCAGCATTCCCCAACACATTCTTTGTTTAATGTCTACTGTAGCTGTGCAAGTACTTAACCTGGGTTAGCGCTGTTATCCCCAAATGGTTATGGATCACAATGATATTCTAGTATTCCATAATTACTATTCTCCACACATAGAGCCATACACGCATGTGTCCACTGACTCTGCGATGAACTCAATCGCTTGCTTGGAGTGTACGGTGTTTTCACATTCAAATAGCTCTTCTTTATGGCTTGTTGCATGCACATGAGAGTGTGAGGATTAAAGACTGTTGCCCAGTTATAGCCATCCACACGAGGGGCAGTGGTCAGACTTCATAATGATGTTCTTTGCCTCTAATTGCTTGTTGTTCCACACACTAATCACCCTTTGCCCGAAGACATTTTTCATGAATTCCCTTGGTGTCCTATCTTTTCCTGCTTCAGCTTCAGTTCATGGCCTCTTTTTTCTCAATCCATTACCTCTTCAATTAATTTGTGGTCTGTCACCTTCTTTGTCCTTCACTTTTTTTTTTAACTCAAATAAAGTATTTCTATTTTACATTGGTTTGCTGTAAGGTCATTTTCTTTGTATAGCTCGCATCTGTAGATAAGGAATTAACTTTTGTATGTATTTTTTTCACTTTCATGACTTAGATGTTTAGTAGCACACACAATACCATGATTAGGTTCTTTGTCTGACATGTATTAAATAAGGTTGTGAACAGAAATGAGATATTGCAAATGCAATAAGCTAAGCAATTTGTAGGGTAAAAAGTTGTGGACCTTCTAATATTATTACGATGATGATTATTGGTTTGTTTCAGGAGGTTGAAAACTAGATTCATGGTAAGGACTCACAACTTCTAGGAATACAGTTAGGCAGAAAAAATACTGACTCACATACTTCGTAGTGGTAGGAGATTTAGTTTCATTGTCTTAGTGATTATACAGTTTGATAACCACTATTCTCATGCAACCACAGCTAAGCATAATTCTTATAATTTCTTTTTCTGTTGAATCTGGTCAAAATTCTCAAAGACTAAAAAGTAGTCAAGTTCAGGAAGGCATATGATCGAAATCCATTCAATTGATCACTAACTGACACAAGTGATGTCTTGAGGTTAAAACGTGGACCTGGGTTCTGGGTGTTGACATGTAGGTAGTACATCCATAGGAGGAACTGCATACAATCACCACTCGATTTGATTTTCACTTATTTCTTTCAACAAATGCAAGGGCGACTGTGAGCGTGCCGACGGGTAAGGAGCGCGGAGGCCCCGGCCACTCGTGGTGGACAGCCTGGGTCTCTCTCCTACGGCCGCCACTCCCTCTCGGCTGGCTTGCTTAGTGGTCTCCACTTACAGGTGTCGTCACTGCAGTGGGGGCTGGACTGTCTAACCTCAACCTGCAGCGGTTTGCTAAAAGCTAAACACACTCCAGGAAGATGCACGGAGTCAATGCCTGGTGTTCTGGATGTCTCTGGTGTGTCTCACATGTCATTGGCTCACGGTCGCATTGGCTGTATCCTGATGAGTCACACACACATATCTGTATATGTGTTTGCTTGTATGCATGCATATATGTTATTCCCAGCTATAGAGCTGGATAGGTTTTAAGTGGTTTTTAGTCACGCCATTCCTTATCAATACATTCTAGAATTTTTCAGTACTGCCCAAACATAGGTATAACTTTAGCACATAGTGATAATTTAACCAACTCTATTAGGCAATGAAGCCATATGCCTGGGGGGAAAAATGAATGTTTATAGCTACATTCTAAGAAAACGTGTTTATAAGCAAAGGAACATTTGTCGTGGGAAAACTTGTCTGTTATTTTTGAGTATAGCAAACATGTTAAAATTCACCCCTATTAACATGTAGAAAGAGGCATTCTTCACAGATTCTACCTCACACATCATACTCAACACATTATTACTTATTGGATATTGGTGTTGAAATTCTATACAGAGTGGATTCTAAAATGATCAATGAATCAATCATATTAGAACTGATATTTTAAAATGTGTTTCTGATATTATCTGGGGAATTTAAAAATAGCTTCATAAAAAATCTCTTTGGGAATCTAAGATCTCTAACTACAGACAAATGTCTAATATAACACCGACTTTTTAAAATTGAACTAGAAACACTTTTAGATGACATATTCTTTCTTTAAATGATTGGCAGTCCCATGATTTGTACTTGAGGATGTCAGTCTGCTGAAGTTTGAAGTGAGGGAGGGCAGGGTGAAGGGAAGGGGACAGTGTTTTCCAAGAGGAACAAGTTCAATGGGGACACTCCCATTTCATAGAAAAGCCTTACGACAGTAGGAAATCGCTCATCTGAATTCTGACACCTTTCTCAGTAAAAATATAATTATACTCTGATTTCCCCTCTCTCACTTTACAATTATCCTCTCAGAATTCAGATATATTTTTTTAATGTTGAAGAGGTATCTTGGTTTTCCACTCAAGGAAAGAAAAATAAAAAGAAATTGATGATGCTTTAAATCCAAAAATAAAATATAAATAAAAATACCTCTTTTTGTTGTGCAATAAAGTGTGTTAGTAAGGATCATCAATTCAACTTAATTTTCAACTGCTAAACCGTATCAAAGGTTGGCTCACTATAAAAGAAATATTCTTGGGGGAGGGCATGGGAGAAAGGGGAGGGGGTGGGAGAGGAGGAGGGGGAGCCGCACGCATGGTGATGGAAGGAGAACTCATACTGGGTGGTGAGCACATAATGCAACACATGGATGACGCGCTGTAGGATTGTACACCTGGGACCTACGGAATTCTTGTTAACCAATGTCACCCCAATCATGTCTAACAATAAAAAATATATTAAAAAGGAAATATTCTCTAAATCAGAAAATAATTAGGCACAGAATAAAAAATGAGAAGCTTCTGTTTCTGGAGTTCGTGTGTGTATCCAACATCACCTAACGTAAAGCTGGTCCCAGTGTGACTCAGGAATTAGATTTCTGAAGGACCTCTGCTACCTGAGAAGACTCTCTACCTGCCACTGCTTTGTTCTATTTGAAGTCAAACAGAACACCTCGACGTTAGTTCATGGCTTGAAAGAGACCATGTGGAGGCAGAGCCAGGGTGAAGCCAAAAAAAAAAAAAACAAATATGAAAATCTGTACTTAGGCTAATTACCTGCCATATCTTCAATGGCCTCTAAAAACATTTTTACATAGAATCATAGAGTTTAGAAAATGTTTTGATCTAATGAAAAAAATTCCTGAGCATTTTTATAATAGTGAAAATTGCCTGAAAGCAGAAGTGGCATTTTTCATCCTGAATAGACTTTTAGCCGAATGCACTGTGCTAAAAGTGGCTTAAAAAGCTTCCTGTGGAAGGGACACCCTGCTTCTGCCCACAGGCCATTAGCCTGGGCAGGTCACATGACGGTGTGGAGAAAGAAGTAGACACTTTCCAAAGGCAAGGACACCGAGCACATCACGTCTTGTTCCTTCTTGATGTATTCGTTCCTTCAGTTTTGCCACACCTGACTTCCATGGGCTTTCCGGGATGCCGAGAACATAAGAGGTAATTTTTGCAAAGATCTGAGCTTTCAAACAGCTTTATTCTAACCTGACCTCTCAATGCCATTTGGGTATAAAATAAGAAAGTGAAATAATTGCCCCTTAGAATGCAAATGCATCGCTTCGATGTCCCCTTGCTTCCAATGGTGTTATTGAAGTATCTTGCTACTATCTAATCCACAATTATTTAAGATGTCCTGTATTGTAACCTAGGAACTTCTAAGGAGTCACTCTTTATCTCAGGTCGCTTGGAATTTTAAAACAATGTATCTTCTTGTTTATTTATTTTTTCAATCTTTGTTTAGGGTATGGGTTCAGCTAGTTGGTCAGAGGATCCCACGTAGCCATTGCTGATAAGTGTATCTCTAAAACAAGTGAATTTCCACCGGGTGGGGCACTCCGATCTTCTGGCAGCATGACAGAAGCCAGGGCGGCATTAGGAACAGAGAGGCTCGGTATTCAATGTGTTGGCTTGGCCTTCAACTTTATATCCCAGAAGTTTGTTTCAGTATTTCATCGCTACCTGGTCCTTTGCTGGAATACTTGTCCCTTAATTTTGAGCATCATGACTCTCATCTCATTACAAAATAACCCTGTCATCTTCGGCAGGGTCATTGTGTGGGGAGTTCTGGTGATTATATATGTATTTTATATTTTTATCTATTTCTTACACAGATATTTAAACTCTCCTTCAATTTCAGCCCCATCATCTCCCACCTTAGAGATATCTGTCACCATTTCTGGATCATTCTGAGAGTCAGTGATACAACCAGCTTCCTGTGTGTCCCATTCATTTCTCTTATAATACCGTTCAACTTTCTATATGGACCAAATCAGTAATTACTTACTTCTCTTGCATTAAATAACAGTTCCAGGAAAAGGAACATAAAAAAAGTCTCTGTCCAGTAAGTATTAAAACAGAATTTTCAAAACGTATAAAAGATTTATTGAAGATCCATCTTTTAATATCTCTTGTCATACATTCCTGCTCACAAGTAACCGTCACGTTAACCGCAATTTAAATGCAAGATTTGTCACATCATACACCTTAAACATTGAAAACTAATGCTCTTCTCTTGAATAAGCCTGAACTTTTGTTATATAGTATATGGAAAGATTTGATTCACACACACACAACATGTTAGAGAGCAAATTAAACTTGGAAATAGAATTCCTCACACAAAACTTTATTTTTGTCAGTGAAGTTGAATTGTGGAGACTGGGAAATGTCCTCTCTTCATATCTGATGATTGATCTTTGTTCTCTGTTTTATTTCATGTTCAACAGAGTATTTCACCTTCAGCTCCTCTGAAATCCATGCTGTGTGAGTTTTCAGGAAAATGCTCTCTTTCTTTGGTTTCACAGTTATTAGTAGGCTTTTAGCAACCAATTCTTACTCAAAAGTTTAAAAAGCAAAATAAAAGGATACACGGCAAATCATCTTCAGAAGACTCATCGTTCCTTCTGCAATTTTCATTTTCTGCTCCAAGTACTTCCAAATATCCCCATCTCAGTCTCAGAATTTACTGCCTGCTTCCTCTAAGCAGTGTCATATAAATCATCAGAAATGGCCAGTCTTGCACGATGGAGCGGACATTCCACCTCTCAGGAGGAGAGAACCCTGACCACACTTCGTACACACAGTCAAAGGTTTACTCTGGAACAGCTCGTTTCTAGTGATTTCTATGTCATGGGAATCCCAAATACCACCATGGTTTTCGGGGTACGGGTTTCAGGGCCAACATCGTTTTGCTGTCTGCAGAAGCTGTGGACCCCCTGGGCCACTGGCTGTGTTTTCTTCTGCAGTGGTTCTGAAGCTCTCCAGGCGGAGTGAATTGCATTCTGACTACATGAGTCAGGGTGGATATTTCATCATTTCCCAAACCCAGTGACCTCTCAGCTTCCAGAGCACCTTGATGAGTCACTCTCTGCACAGACACAGAGCCGAGGCTCTGCATCAGACAGCAACCCTAGGGCCCACTCAAATCTCAGCGTCTAGGACTGGCTGCGTCCTTTCCGTTCTGAGATACAGTTTGTGAAGTAAAAAATATTATCTTATGTGACCTGATGAGCAGGGACCACCGAGTAAGCAGAGCATTTATGTGCAATCCATGGGCAACGGCTAATAGCAGCAATGGCGGGATGGTAGCTTCTCACGAAAGTCACACAGGGCCCTCTTCAGCACGTGTTAAATGTCAGCAACGGAAGCCAGACATTATCGTTAAAGCATCATTCCTGCATTTACTACAGCAACACCGACCTAGATGTGGAGAAAAGGCAGCTCCCAAACTAAATACTGAATATTGAAATTGGCCATGAAGAAGAGGTCTTAAGGGAAGAAAGCTGTATTCAAAGGAAAACAAGGTGTAATGTGTAGACTCCTTAGGTTGTCTTTGACCACAGTCTCATTCTGGGGGGAAAAAATCACATAGATTTTATATTTAAGTCCAGAGAAGGTAGATTCTTATTGACTATGGTCTGAAAGATGTCTGCAAAACCAAATTCCTGATTAGATCCAATTAGTGTAAGGAAACTAAAATACAGTTAGAGCAAATTGACTTTTCCCTGTAACATACCACAGAGCCTCTATTTCACATAAAAACACATACCCTCCAGTGAGTTCCCAGAATGTTTAAGCTCCATCTTGACTAATTTAGGAAGACTATTTGGTAAACGAGAGGACCGGCTGGCAGATCAGGCTAGATCAATAAAGATTGACCTTTCTGCATAAACTCGACGTGAAGTTTAAAGATGTGTTAGCAGGTTCTGGAAGGATGGCAAATTGTTAAGAAGGAGAAATACGGTCTGATCTAAGGGATTTGTGAAGTTAGGGAAAATGCTTGATTAGGTTTCTGCAAATTATAATTAAAATAGAGAGCAGTAAATGAGACATAGTGAGGAACACCTCACAGGCAGCAGGGTTTTCTAAGAGTAGTTATTAAGTATGCTCTCAATATTAAAATAGCCCTCCGGAAATTCGTCTCAGTGTTCAGTATTATTAAAAACATATCTACATAGGTTCTACATATATCTATTGTGCCACATAGATGTTGTTGTTTTTAAATGTTGATTTTAAAAGTCTTCATTTCTGTTAACATTTTTAGTGATCTAATGAGTTAGTATTCATTAAAGCTTGGGTGACTTTGCAATTAAGATAACTAAACTTTTGTTAGTTTTTGGTTAAATTATCTCCACTTAGTAGAGAATATGTTATTAATACAATAACCTTCCATGTAAGTCTTAGGAGAATCAATACAAAATGTAAATAACAGCTTCCAAAAAGGTTTTGTTTGTACTGTCACCTCAAGCTTGTAACCCCTCCTAACCAAAATTTATATCATGCCTACATAAAAACTATTGATACTATGTGTCTGTCATATATTTCCAGGGCTTTTGTTTTGATTAAAGTAGAAGAATATATAAAATAAAGTATAAGTTAATTCTTGACTATTACTTAGTAATAGTTAATTCGTTACTTAGTAAAAGAATAAGGTCTAACTTGAAGGAAAGTATCAGGTGTTAATGACATGATTTCCTGTGCCTTCTACTTTCATTCCTGTTAACTTGGATCTCAAACTCAGAATACAGTTAATTAAATGTCATATATATTTATATCTACCAGTCACAAAATTTTTCATAAAGTCTATGCCTAAAACTTTCAAACACTGCAATTTCTTATTAAAATATTGTAATAGTCCTCCGAACAGAGTAAATTTGATATTCCCTGTATTTCACCTCAGAAAATGTCTCAGTATATATTCACATGCACATATATAGAAATATCTTTTTATAGTGGGATGAGTTCAAAATAATTTGAAATCAAGTCCTTACTAGTCATTTTGAAAATTATTTAGAAATCGGAAAAATAATAATAACACAAATAGTACCCTGTTTTCTCTAGGTAAAGACAGTAGTACGTTGTATGTTGTTCAATGAAGTAATACAGGATTGTTCTTTCTAAAAAATATAGAAAGATATGTATAATATCCATCAGGAGATAATGTCAGTTTTCTGAGTGGTAATAAGTAGGGAAAAATTCAGTTTAATTCATAAAATAATATAATTTCACTCTGATCTTTAAACATTGAAATGAATTATGTGACTTTCCATTAGTCCTCCTCTTATTTGAATGTCATTATTATTTTAAAATCTGCCTTTAAGTTTTAACATTGTATTTGTGTATATTTCTAAGCTTAGTAATGTACGTGACTTTACTTCTGATTTTAGTTGGGGTTTTCATATGACTTTAAAGAGTCAATTAAAACTAAGCAAATGCCTATACAACTTGTTGGTTTTTGTAACTGCTCTTTCAGAAAATCAAATTCCTGAAATACAAATTGAGCAAGCTGGTATAAAATATGAAAGAATAGCATGTGAACAGATGTTAAATACTTTATGTTAACCAGAAATTATAATAACTTCTGCCTTTAGTTATCACAAATTCAAATAAATTTATAAGGTGATATCATGCTCAACTCTAAATCTATCTGAAATAGTATTATACATGTGCCTGTGGCTAGAGGAAAAATAGCACAAAGAAATTATATGATTGATGTTTAATTTTGAAAAAACTCATGATTACACTATGAAATATCTATCTATCTATCTATCTATCTATCTATCTATCTTTCTGTCTATCTATCCATCCATTTATCTACCTATCATCATCTAACCATCATCAATCAGAATGCTGAAGATAATGAGATGATGAGTTGGTCTTTGTAGCCCACAGTGTGGACAAAGACACACACAATATATTAATTATTTAAAACGTTGGTGACACTTTTACTAAACAATTTGCATTCTGTCCTTTTTTTAAACCAGATTAGAGTACACTTATGAGCAGAAAAAAATTTTAATGCAAAGCAAACACAAATTTTTATTGCAAGTGAGTCAATTCCATAATTAAACTTAACACAGAGAGACAGCATTAAGTTATAGTATAGTATAGTATGAAATAATGCGATATAGTATAGTATAGTGTAAGTGCAGGACAACATAGTACGTCTAGTACAGTCTAATGCAGTATGGCATAGTACAGCACAGTACAATGTAGTGCATATAGCAATCGTATCGTAAAGTGCAGAATAGTATAGTGTAGTACAGTATATATTAGGAAGATATCCAGAAACTTAGAAGAACATATGCCAATATTGTTAAAACAAAACAAAATAAAACAACCAATCAATCAACAAACAGAGAAAACAATTATTGAGGCAAATAGTTGTCAAGTTTCTTTTGCATGTAGACAATTCTCTTCACACGAGGATGAGAAACAAGACCTGAGGCACTAGGACAAGGGGCTGTGAACAGCACTCAAAAGAAACGTCCAGACTCAAAGGAAAGCTGGCTGTTGGAAAAATTGTGAGAAGAAAGATCAGCCTGGAATCTAACAAAAAAAAATGAGAGCTTTATGAGAAGAATGGGAAAAAAATCTTTTGTGGAACAAATCCTTGAGAAAAATCTTTATGAATACTTAAAAAAAATAGGGTCAGCATATGGTAAAGAATGGAAGTCTCATCATCCCACATGTTCAATAGTAAAAATTCAGTAACAAATTGCAAGCTCTTCTTCATGTAACTCATGTAGGACCCAGAGGCATCTCAGTCCCCGAGAGTGCTACCAAGATGATCATCTCTTTCTGGAACGCTTCCAACCATCATGTCTGACTCGGATCACTGATAAAAATCTAGGTGTCCAGGTTATAAAAGTCTAATATAAATATTCATTTATTTAAGGTTAAGATATAAATATAAAGATATTCTATTTTTTAAAGGAGAACATATATATAATTAAGTTAGTTTGTGGGTATAAACTGCCAATTGATAACAGAAAAATGAATCTTAGAACTCTCGCCTTGCGATAGAATTAACTTTTTAAAAGTGAGTCTTGCTTGGATTTCTCTATTTGAAACTTAAGTCTCTCGCAAGCTGACAGATGACAAATTAAATTCGAATATACCTTTTCCCCTGAATAATCTTAACATTTTTACAGTGAAAATGGTTCTCTGAAAAGAAATGTCAACAGTGCTCAATTGAAAGCCATTTCATTTGTTTTAATTTATACAAGACTGAATTATATTTTTGGCTTCCACTTAGTAGAAGGTCATTAGAATGTAATTGTCCCATTAGCGACGGTCTGAAAATGTAACCATGAAGCCATAAACTATAAATTCATTTCACTGATGCTTTGGGGTTTGTTTTAATGTCTTCTCTTCTGTCAGCTTCACCCCAAATGCTGGATATGGTAGGCAAAGATGAGTCTGTCTATTGTATGAAAACCAGGGGTGACTGGTCATAGTCACAGTGCACTAATTTTTTCAGTTGGTTCACAAGTGAATAATTAACAGGTTTACAGTTTCAGGCTCACCATTATGAAAATGACAACCTTATTTTTTCCCTCCTTTCTCTACAAAGTCATTTCTATCTATGGCAATAATTTAGGGAAAAGGAATTAGAGGGCACTCAATAAAATGCTTTTTGCTGACATTCCTGAACATGACTTTATTTTTCCACCTGATTTCTCAGAAGGAAAACAGTAAATCCTATTGTAAGAATGGGAGGTTTTGAGCTGTGTAGGGCATTGACACATGCTTGATCTAGAGAAGAACCTCTGATGTGCATTGTGTCAGGTGTGGTCAGTCCCCTGCTAAAAGAATGGCCACAGGGTTGCTTATACATAGCAGACTGTTTTTCTGTTTGTTTGTTTTAATTCTGCAGCCTGGATGCTTGGGTCACAGTGCACTATAGTAAGTAAAGGGCAGTCAGCATCAGCCTAAATAAGGGGATGCGAAATTCTTAACCAAAAGATACGCGCTAGTTTGATTGTGATGATTAATTAGACCAATCCAATCTGCTTTCAGGAGCTTGGACGAAACACATACAGAAACACATACAAAGGACATAAAGCAAAACCACAGGCGTCAGGAGGTTGTAGAAGCTGTGAGCACAAGATGTCCTGATACAGGGAAGTGTGATCAGAAGCCACTGCGAGTGTTATCAGATGTAGACAGAGAAGAGACCCTAACAGCCACATTCCAGGAGCCTTCCAGTGAGTGAGACAGGGCTGCTATCAGCTGACACACACAGGCATGGCCACTTTGTCATTTAAATAGTGCAATACCTTCAAATCGGCCGGTAAAGAGGTGCTTCTCCCAGGCCCATTTGCTTCTCTCCTGCTACTGGTGGCCCTGGCTACTCTCCTAGCTCCAGGAACCGAGGCCTTAAAGCCTTTATTCTGATTGAAGCTTGTGCCTTATTGGTGGTTAAACATTTCAATCCCATCCTTGCAGAATGAGCTGCTATGAAAGCCCACCCCCAAGGACATAGCAGAATCCGTGGCCACGTTCTAAAAGACCTTGGCGGTCTCCGGGCTCCATTACGAAGCTGTTTCAAGGGCTCGTTCACGTCTCTGATATAGCATCACAAGGAAGTCCTACATATTAGGGAATTTCTGTTCTTTGCAATCAGGTCTTGTGAGCCTGACCATAACACAGGTCACCCAGAACATAAAGTTGACATCGAAATCAAGAAAATTTGTTTAAATAAAGAGGCTCAAAGAGTATGGCATTATTGCTCTTAGGCTCTGGACTCAATCAAAGGAGGTATGGAGAAAGGTCAGCAGTGTGACACGTAGACGACGCACTGTAGAGCTGCTCACCTGGAACCTATGTAATTCTTATTAATCAATGTCACCCCAATAAGTCTAACAATAAAAAAAAGGTCAGTAAAGTTTCCAGAGGTCCTGAGATCTAAACGTCCAGCTTCATTTAGTTTGATTATAACATTCCAGAGCACAATATGCTTAAATAGATAAATCATAAAAGAAATGGAAGTATTTTCAATTTTTTCTAAGTTACGTTAGCCATAGTACACATCATGAGAATTACTGCATATAAACATCAACATAAATATTCCACACACACACACACACACACACACACACACACACGTATTGACATGCATATATAAACACATAACACAAGTGCAGGCTTGTGTGTTTACTCTGCTATTTGTAGGCAATGCAACAGAGGCTGCCTGATCACGGAAATCCAAATTCTTTTCTCTTCCCTGGACGCACGGCTGGAGTGCACTTTCTAGTTTCCCTGGAGGTGCGTAGTGCCCATGTGACTGAGTGCTTGCCTGTCAATGACACAGGAGCAAACGTGTTACATGTCACAGGCATGAATGCCCCACAAAACTTCCTCTGGGCTCCTTTGCCTTCTTGGACTGAAAACACATCTTCCAGAATAAACTTAGAGATTATTTCATTGAGCTGAAGATAAATTGCATGGCACAGGGCTGCCCTGCTGTCCTGTTTACATCACAGCACTGTGGCGTGAAGAAAAATAAATATCTACGAGTGTTATATTTTACACGTTATGTAGTTTTAGAACTACTTGTTATAGCAGCTAGCATAGCCTAACTTGTTCATGGTATTAAATACTAAATGTTACAAAAGAAGTTTCTGAATAAAAACAGCTATTAGAAAAAAAAAAGATTTTCAATGGCATAGGCTGGGAAAAGATTTAGGATTTATCCATAAAACAACAAATAAATTCACTATCTTCTTCATTTTATCTTATAAAGAGGCCAATGTTTAAAACTGATGATGTTTCTAGGTTTCTGGCCAAGTATTACCACAGGATATAACAGAACCTTCACGAGGGCAAATATTTCGTGACCTTTTCGTTTAATGACATATAATAAGCACCCTGTAGAGTTCCTGACATACAGTTGCTTCTCCATAAATATCTATTAAATGAACAATCAAGAATCACAGTTTACTGAAGTTGATCTGCTCATTTCCTGAAATGTTCTTCTTAAAACTGAGCCTTTGACTCTCATGTTAGGGTTTGCCAATACAGCAAACGTCAAATTGGGTAGTTTGAAGAGAACATTTGAAAATCACTTTGCATGTAAGGTGTGAGCAGGGCAACTGAAGTGCAAGGAATCCACAATGCACAGTACAGTACCCTGCAAATGGGGAGCGTGGCGGGCTCTCAGACGTGACTGGTGGGGGTTACAAGGACTAAGAAGGAGGCTGTACTGGGAAAGTCACAGGGCAAGCACGGTGACCTTCAGCGTAGGGACTGGGCCATCCTCTAGCAATCATACGGAAAAGCACCAAAGGCATCAGTAGCCCAACCATACTCCCCTCCCTGCCTCAGTTCCTGCTGTGCTGACCACTGGCTGAGCCCAAGGAGAAGACAGAGGGCAAAGGGGCCCATTGATGCTGTCGACGTCCACGAGGCTCCCGGACAAACGGTACAGTACAGAAGGCTGGAGAAGGACGGGAGAGGGGCAAACATCCAGCCATCTCTCACCAACAAATGGCGTCACTTACAGCTGTGGTCACTACATCGAAAAGAGGAAAACAGTCAATAATAGCTGATTAGGGTTTAGTCTGAACATAGAACCCTCCACAGTAATCATTAGTTTTCCCTACAGAGATAATACGGCCATGCCAAAGTATTTTTCATCCTTTGACTAGAGATGACATTTGCAAACAGTATGTGGGTGAAATTAATGATCAAGTCATGTGACAGCTATTAATAGAGGCGGAGAGGGCCTTACTCATCGTTTTCATCTGGTAGGCAGCACACAGACAGTCAGCAGGGCCACCCTGACGTGTGCTTCTAAGTTGATTGATCACTCCTGCCTTGAGGTGGAGTTCCAGCTCTGAAACAATCGAGATGCCGGATGCAGGAATTGAAGTGAGAGCATACGAAGTAGCTGCTATTAATAATAAAGTCAAAGTGAAAAACACAAATTCGAAGTGGCCGCGCTATGCTTCCCATTCCCCCTCCTAGGATTAGCCCGCGTGAACACCCGGCCCGCGGGGACACCGGACCTAAAAAATACACTGCATACCCACAGGCCCTTCCTTACACATCCTGGGACCCTAAGGTGTGCGCTGGGGAAAAGACCATCTCAAAGACCATCCCTCAGGGATGAAGGACAGAAGCTGAACACTGAGAAAGAGGAAATAGAGGAAAACCACCCGCCTTCCTCAGGGTCGTGGACTTGGAAATGTGAAGGGAGTTTTGAACCAGTCAGGTACGTGCCCAATCCTTCCTCCGAAATGCCTCCTTTCCTGTTTCTAGATCTCGTCCTCTCCAGCTGATCTCCCTCAACAGCATGGAGACCGTACTCCTGTCTCTTCCTTTTCAAAACTAGACTGCTCCTCTCTGGACTGTACTCCTCTCAGCTAAAGCTTTTAGTAGACAAGTTCTGCAAAGCCACGTGCTCTACACGCTGGCTCCATTTTCGGACCCCGTGTAACTCCACTGCGCGGTCTGTGGGAGCAGGGCCTTCACCATGCCACGCAGACACCCCCTCTCGCTAAGATCCCGGGGGATCTCCTAGTGTCAACCGCACTTTTCGGACCTCTTTGATGTCGCTTCTCTGATGAACCAGCCGTGGACCACGCCCTCCTGAAAAATTCCTGTTATGGGTCATTGAACCCTTTTCTTCTCTGCTGACTGTTCACCTCCAGTTATTTTTGGCGTCTGCTCCTCCCTGGGGCCTTTCATCGTTTGTGTTACTGAAGTTTGATCCTGAGTCTTTCACCTTTTTCAAATCTTAAGCTGTATTTCAACCACAGACCATGTCATTCTGTCACTATGGCTTCAAATGTCGTAGTTTTACCTCCACGTCTGCATACTCAAATATTTATTTGACATTTCACTAAGGGAATATATTAAAACCTCACTCCTGCTCCCTCCAGCGTCTAAACTACTAATTTCAGACGTCCCCTCTCAACCTTGCACGAGTTATTCCTTCTGTTAGTGACTTGTGCCAGTAAGCTGGGGTAAGAATCGACAACTCATTCTTTCCAGCTCCCATAGCTGATGAGTCATAATATTTTACTGGAAATAACTAAAAATAGATACATTTCACCAAACTTCTCATTTCTTATTCCATTGAGTCAAGAAAAGGGGGATGTGTAAAGGGATAGATGCAATTTATTTCCAAGAACGACTCCAAGAAAAGGTGGCAGCTACACAGGGTTCTGAGCGAAGAGAAAGAAATACATGAAATTCGATGTGGAAAGGGTTTTATTTGAGGCAGGGGCAGAGAGACGAGAAAGAGGCAAAGATGCTAACAAGTCTGGAATCTGAGATACAGTGAAAACCAAAAGGTTGAAAAAGAATGGTTGTGGGGGGGGATGTATAGAAGATACGTCACCTTAGAGAGTTCTTCCGGGCGAATCACATAACATGTACATTGTTAATGATTATTCTTGTTTCTTTTGAAAACATTTAAAAAATGTGTAACAATCTTTGATTTACAGGGAATCCATCAAGATAATACAGAGAGTTTCTATATACCACCCCACCCCCCCGTCTCCTACTATTGACATCTCACACTAGTATGGGACACTTGCTACAGTTAATAAACTGACACAAATGCATTATTACTAACAGAAATCCGGATTTTATTCAGAGGCACTTAGATTTTATCGAGGGCCCGTTTCCTGTCCCAGGGTTCATTTGGACACCACATTGCATTTAGCAGTCCTGTCTCCTTAGGCTTGGCCCCGATAGTTTATCTGGCGTTCTTTGCTTATGATGACCTTGACAGTTTTAAGTGCTGCTCAGGCATATTTTAGAATGTGCCTCAATTAGGATTTTCCTGCTGTTTGTCTCATGGTCAGATGGGTTTATGGGCTTTTAAAGGAAAGACCACAGAGGTAAAGTGACTTTTATTGCATTTTCTTACGTGAATGCACTAGCTAATGTGCTCCTGCACGATGCAGGATAGAGAAGTGACAGAACAGATACTTGTGCTCTTTCTGATTTTAGGGATGGCGGGGGGGATGCATCCAGTTTCTCAACTTCAAATATCATGGGAGCCATCAGTGGTTTTGTAGATGTACTTCACTAATTTGAGGAGATTTCTATACCTGGCGTGCTGAGAGTTTCTTTTTTCTAATCATGAACAGATGCTGAATTTTGTCAAAGGCTTTTCTGTAACAGTTGATCTTGATTTTACTTTGTGGACGTGCTGAACTGGGTTGATGGATGAACCTGCCTCGGGGGTGTAGGAAGAGGGCCCCGGGAAGCGAACGCAGGGTGCAGTCCCCCTCGATGTTTACATTTCACCGGGAAGCCCCAGTCTCCTGGGAAAGACAGTCCTGGGTTGGAAACATGGCAAGAGTCTACTTTTACAAAGATTTATATACATCTCAGGGGAGTAGAGAAAGAATTCACAAGTTTACCGGAGAAACACTCTATGAAAGGAGGGAAGCGTGTCTCTTTCATTATTCTTAAGAGGGAGAATTAAGCCTCTGATTTTTAACATTTATTTGCCCTTCCGGGTGTTAGCAGTGCAGGGGGTGAGAAGGCTATTGGATTTGGGATGTATTTTAGAGGTTAAAATGACTACATTTGCTTGTGGATTTGATGTTGCCATGACAGTCAAGGCCTAATGCAAGACAACTGATCCGAGGAACTGGTGAGTTGTGGCACTCTTTACTGAAATATGAACCCTGGGGAGGGTTCCTCACTATCCACTGGACAGGTATGATTTTAATTACCACTAGATTGCAATGCAGGTGACCTCTGGGCATGCTGAGACGCGTGGCAGGGTCCTGGCTTCAGGCACAGTTGTTAGAGTGATTGTGGTGTAGATGATACTTAAAGACAGGAGAATCCAGAAAGTACAAGCACTTCTAAAGGAATCTTGGAGGCTTAGGCCCCATGGAACTCGAACATTTAGAAGAGTAAGCACAGAGAACTGAGAAGAGGGAAATTAGGAGGAAAAGGAGAAAAACCTGAAATATTTGGAGCCAAGTAAAGAACGAAGTTCAAGAAGAAAATAACTGATCGTTTAAAACCCTCGTCTGCCTCCTGTTCTGTCCTAATCACAAAGCACTCGTTCTGGATCCCTAATTGTCAGCTATCCAAGGGCTGTCCGGCCATAAGTACCTCTATTTTCCATAAGACATGGCTGGATACGCTCCAGAAAGTCCTGGTACTTTGCATATGCCACGGGCCTTGTAAATGTAGACCTTTTGTGTCCCCTGGGTCCTTTTCTTTAGCACCATCCAGATACCACCTCCTCCTTATCTCATCTGTCAGGGCCCATTTGAAATATCTCTTCTTCAGAAAGGTCTCCCCACCCTTTTACACCTAAGGGCTCCCTGCTATGTAGGGTCATCATACCCAGTAGCTCTCTGTCATAGCACTTAACCAAATTTTAATATATAAATATGTCATTTTTAATTTTAATATTGTATATATTTTTAATACTTCTTTCCTGCAACGATGACGAGCTTTAGAATTCAGCAACCAGATCATCGTGTTCCTCTCTGTTTCCCCATAGGGGCGTCAGGCAGCTTGTTTGTTGAGCGATTGAGTAAACAAATGAAAGGAAAATATTATTCTGGTTTCTGCTGGACTGCTTAAAGCAACCATAGACAACCATCTTTACAACTTGTTCCTGTGTAAACAAAGTGTACATCCTTTAAAAAGTCAGTAGAGGTCAAGGGAATAATGAAGCCACTCCATTCAATTAAAAAAGAATGGTGTTTTTGCTTGAAAGAGTCATTATGCAAATGTGGCACATAAATATGCTTGTAACAGCAAATACCATGAGACAATTAAATTGACTTTTGCATCTCATCGATTAAAGTTAACACTGCCTTCACACACCATTGAGTTCTCCTATCATAAACAGTAATTAAGATATTAATCATCGAGACTCTAAGACGGCATAAGTTGTTTTAGTACAGAGGTATTCTTTCTTCTTCTTCTTTTTTATTATTCTTATTACACCCCTAGTGAGAATTACACCCAATATGATCTAGAGATTAAACACATCCATGTAATCATTTGCACGGAGCCTGTTAACTAGAATCCCCCCATTTTCCTTTAGGTAATTCACTTGCTCAGCACTGTCTTGCACTGTAACCCATCACAGCTGTTCCGAAACGAAATGAAATTTTTAATAGAATATTCCCATTGCACATAGTGATGTGATTGCTTCATTAATTAAGATGATTTCTTATTTGCCAAGAAAAGATAAACAATAGTCACCAAAAAAAGAAAACCAAGCCAATTTGGACCTCGATGGCTTTCCTTCAGATATTATTGTATTTGAATGCAAAACGCTACGTGTGTTGTCCCATTACTGATTCTCTGAGCGGTGGCCCATGCCATTAAACACGGTGCTGGCGACACCACTACGGGTAACACGCAAACTGTCGCCAGGCTAATTGGGCATCAGTGCGTACGAATATAAATTTCAGCTGTTTAAATGGAAATGTCCCAGCTGCCAGCATGCCTAATAAGCTCTACAGTTCGAATATAAAGAAAATAGAATGTGAGCAAAATCATTTTATTAAATGAATAATGAAAGAAACTCAAAGGTAAGAATGTGCAAACAGCAGAGCAATGCAATTTCGTGTGGTTGTTGTCTTGTTCATTTCTTTAGTTTCATTTGTGTCTGAGTAAAATAAGATCTAATTTTATTAATTTATTATCAAATTTGAAAAAAAACACCTGTTGTCTGGACCATTTAAAAATTTTAAATATAAATTTGTCTGATTAATCACTTTTGACTCCGTTGACCAACAATCTGCATATTGAATCAAAGGACTTGCAGAGTCTCTAAAACACCTTCTTTCCACATCTCAAGACTTTACAAAACTATGGTCTTATGTGCAGAGAGCTGATACTATTCGCGAACTGAACATGGACTTAATGTGTGCATTTATTAGGTTGGGACAGTCTTGCCGTGTACACAGGTAATGCTGCACCAAGGACACTGTAAATGTCCTCCAAAGGAGGGACACTGGAACAATAAATAAAAAGTTGGAAGGAAATAGAAGCAAAAAATAGTTTGCTAAGACTTTCTACCAAGCAGAAACTCTTTCAGTAACAGAGGTTACTACTCTTTCCACTTGTAGTTAATATTAATTCCTTGTCTTTCTCCTACTGCCTGTCTTCTGGGGCCACAGTCATATGACAGTTTGTAATTTAGGTGTCAGTGAAACAGCTGCTGTCAAATTTGATTCCCACATAAAGACGAAATAAAGTAAAGCCAAAATCAAAATCTCTTTAAGTACTCACATTGATGAGCCATTTCAGTTTACATCGATCTAAAATCTAAGTTGTGTGTTTCTCAAGGAAAACTAAAATGCATTTATAGAGCTTTGCTTTTTCTTTGTTAATGAATATATATAATTCATATGCTCTTACCTGTTCACTCTTCATAGCAACATAATGTGTGTGTGTGTGTGTGTGTGTGTGTGTGTGTGTGTGTAGTAATAAAATACAGAAAAACCCATGAAACATAAGGGTTTATTTGACCTATAATTAAAATGTGAGCACTACTATAATCATCACCCAGATGAAAAATGGAAAGTTGATAGCATCCAGAAGCCTGCCTCCAACACCTAACTCTTCTGCACTGGACCGAGCCATTATAGTGTAGATCTGCACTGCCCAATAGGTTCCACCAACCGTATGGGTATTTAAATTTAAATTAATATGAATTAAAATAAATCAAAAAGCTATTTTTCAGTCATATCAGTCACATTCCAAGTGCTCAAATATACCTAGTGGCTACTGTATTGGACAGCAAAGGAATATTCCCATCATCAGAGGAAGTCCTATCAGACAGTGCTGCCCTAGGGATTAAACAGCTCAAGAACACACACACACACACACAC